>JAVKPL010006057.1:0-25498 GCA_032173675.1 Gastrolobium villosum | reverse complement strand
GCATTTGACAGCAAAAACCAAACAATCAATGATAATCAATTTATGCTCAGAAATCATGTTTTATCTAATTATTCAAGTGCAACAGGTAACCAAGGTCTATGTGGAGAACCTCTAAACCAACCTTGCAGTAGCATCCCCCCTTCCTCCTCTGATCAGCAACATCCTCCAAAGGAAGAAAAAGAACATAAGAAACACCGTGTTCGCATTGCTGCCATTGTAATTGCGGTTGTGGTTGTTTTGGCTTTAATACTAGCAGTTCCATTTATCCGTTGGCGGCGAATTAGGCAAACAGCACAACCCCAGAACAATAGTGTTGTTTCTAGTGAAGTCAGATACTCTGTTGAGGTGATAGCTGAATCCAAGAATAGTGGAGATGAAGAGTTGGTCTTTGATAGGAACGAGAGGAAGGTGTTTGATTTGCCAGACTTGCTTGGGGCCCCAGCCGAGGTTCTTGGTAGTGGCAGTTTTGGTTCCACGTACAAGGTCATGGTTTTGAATGGGGCAGTTATGGTTGTGAAGAATTTTAAACATATGAACAATCTTGGGGAAAAAGAATTCTTTGAGCACATGAAAAGGCTTGGAAGTTTTACACATCCCAATCTACTCCCTCCTATTGCTTTCTACTACAGCGAAGAAGAGAAGCTTTTGGTTCATGACTTTCTTGAAAATGGCAGCTTGGCTAGTCATCTCCATGGTATGCATAATCGCATTAATTTATTTTACACTTTATAAGAGCAAATATAAAAAGCTAGCAATTTAATTTAATGTAATGTAAGTATGGTTATAGTATGAACTTATATTAGGATCCTCTCTTGTCTCATTTAATGGAGTCATGTGACACGATTTTAGTCATCTATAAACACATCAATGGTTATCCTTTCCCCATTTTTTTATCCAAAATGTTACTTGCTCAGTCCTGATTTGTCAATAGATAACTCAAATCTCTCGCATGATAGGGTTCATACTCCTAAGATTTGCTTCGGTATATTATAATGATACATATTAATCAGAATTGAAGTCTGTTATGGCTCATGTTGACATTGATTTTCAGGTAGAAGTGGTTCTGACTTGGACTGGTCAACACGTTTGAAGATCATAAAAGGAGTGGCTAGAGGATTAGCTTATCTGTACAGAGAGTTCCCTGACCAAGACCTACCACATGGGCATCTTAAATCATCCAATGTTTTGTTGGACTATTTATTTGAGCCTCGTTTGATAGACTATGGACTTGTGGCAGTGATGGAGAAGAAACATGCTCAGCAGTTCATGGCAGCTTACAAGTCCCCAGAGGTGAACCAATTTGAGAGGCCGAGTGAGAAGAGTGATGTTTGGTGTTTGGGGATCCTAATACTGGAGGTTTTGACGGGGAAATCAAGTGAAGATTTGGCAACATGGGTGAAAGTTGTGAGGGAAAGGTGGAGTAGGGAAGTGTTTGATAAGGACATTTTGGGGACAAGGAATAGTGAGGGTGTGATGATGAAGCTGTTGAGGATTGGAATGGGTTGCTGTGAATGGAGTTTGGAGAGTAGGTGGGATTGGAGGGAGGCTGTGGCTAGGATTGAAGAGTTGAAGGAGTGGGATATTGTTCAACATGATATTGAAGAAGGCAATGATTTGTTATATGAAGTTGACTTGGTCTGAGTCATTAGTTAATTTATTGTAGGGATAAATATAAGAGTGATTGTATAATGTAATTAGATGAAATTCTCCTTATATGTTATTTGTATGATGACTGAATCGTTTTGAAAATGATCTACAATTCAATCTTTACAGTTGATTTCTTCTTGTGAATTAAGTTAAATTTTAACAAGTGGGTTTGTATATTCATTGCACTTTAAATTTGATAAAAAAGAATATTTTTGGGCGAATGATTATTATTAGATATAATATAAAGGGAAATAATTTTCTTATGTCGTATGAAAATATTTATCTTATGTTGTAGAAATAAGATTGCAAGTGGGACATATAGATAAGGGGAGAGAGAAAAAAAAAGGAAGTGAGACCCACTCATCTTTTGTGTATGTAAGAAATTTAGTTATCTCATGCAAAATGAGATAAATATAACCCTAATATAAATATATTAAAAAAATGTATTAAAAAAAAGAGTAAATACTTTTTTCGGTCCTTAACAAAAAACACGGCCCCCACTTTAGTCCCTCAAAAAAAAATTAGTCGGTTGGTCCCTGTGAAATTTAAAGTGAACCCATTTTAGTCATTTTGAGGGACTAATGTGGGTCTTTTTTGAATTTGTAAGGGACCACGATATCAACTAAATGAATCCATTTTGAATTTATTAGGGACCTCGGAACTAATTTTTTTTGTAAGGGAATAAAGTGGGACCGTATTTTTTTGTTAGGGACCAAAAAAGATATTTACGCTCAAAAAGAGAGAGGAAGGTTATACTTACAACCTTTTTTTTTACAACCTCTTACAACCATATCTTAACACCGTTGATTTCCGCCAATCAACGGTTATCATTTATTCTGAATTAATAATTAATTAATGAGTTTAATTTGGAAAAATCATAATCGTTGATTGGCATAAATCAACAATGCTAAGATATGGTCGTAAAAGGTTTTAAAAAAATAAGGTTGTAACTATAAACTACCTCAAAAAAAAATTTCAAAGATTTTAGTTTGTTATCCCATTCATAGCATAATGTCCAACAGATGAATTTTCCATATAAACTGGACTAAGATCGAGGAGCAGCAGATGAATTTGTTGACATTTGGGTTATTTTTTCTTTCTAGTTTTTTTTTTTGGTATAGAATTTTTTCTTTCTAGTTTTGTTGCCTTATCTGCGAATCAAACTTAATTATTGGAGATCAAATTAATTATAAAAATGATTAAGTGTGATCATATAATTTCTTTCTTCTCTTGGTTTGATTGCCTTAATTAATTGTGATGTCAAACTTAATCATGAAAATGATTGGCACTCACTGTAAATGTGGGTGATTGTACAGTGTAACGAGATAAAATCCTCCTGAATCATCAAGTGACCTAGACTTAAACGGGAAAAAATTCCATCATTATTTTAAAATTGTTATCAAAACCCCTATTGGTAGTTTAGTGTTCAATTCTCACCCCTCATTTCTTTTAAAATGTTAAATAACTTCCTATTAAACACCGACTAGCAAGTGTGCGGTAAAGACAATCCATACCTATGACTAATTATGGACTGTTATAACTATTAAATATAAATTATATTATATAATTAAAAATATTATTTAATATCAAAACGTATCCCAACGTGTCGAAATATGTCATTTTTTAGCATTAACGTGTCGGCGTGTCGTGTCGTATCCCGTGTCAGTGTCCGTGCATCATAAGTGCTACCGTGGCAAATACGTTATTTGAAGACGGCGATGGCGCAAATACATTCCGTACTTTTAACGCAACGCAAGACGCAGAATCCTATTTTCAAACCGCTACACATGGTGTGTTGAAGGGATATCTATATGATCCTATCGATTGCTTAATTCTAATTGGGAGGCAATCCAATAAATTTTTCAATTTTTTATTATTTTTATTCTGTTGGTTTATTTTATTTATATTGATTTTTATTAAAAAATAATTATTATTTTTCATTTATTTTAATATTTTTTATTAAGAGATGGTGCATTTTAGTTTAAAATTGTGGTTGTGAAAATTTCATGTGAGGAAAAAATTTGTGAGAAAAGTAAAGAAGTGGCGTACATGCCACTTCAAAGTGTTTTCTACTATACCCCACCTACAACCGTCCATGGAACCCACAACCATGTTAGAAATATTAAGAATCAATTATAATATTAAAAAGATTTTATTATAATTATAATATGGGGAAGGATATTGTGACAACCAAGTTGTGTTACTATCAAGTGACTACCAATCAATCTTACCATTAGATTGATTATATTGATCCAACGGTTATATTTATTTCTATATTTGTATGGTCATTATTTCCCAAGTTTAATACTTTATATTTATTTTCACCTTCGTATGGTTATGATTTCCCATATTGAATGCTTTCACTTTAAATATGGAAAATCATGACCATACCAAGATGGAAATAAATATAACCGTTACATCCACATAATCGATATAACGGTGAGATTGATTGGTAGTCACTTGGTAGTAACACAACTTGGTTGTCACAATATCTTTCCCCTTATAATATTAAGATTTTTTATATTAACCATTAAAAGTTATATCACCCAATTAATTACTCTTACATTTAATCTCAATCGTATCATTGATTTGTTATATGATGAACTTACTTACCAGATTATAAGTTATAGAATATATATAAATATCAGAGGCATGGTCCTCTCTCCCTTTCAAACCTAATATCGTTCTCTCCATCAGAATACAAATCAAGAAAAGAAAGCTTAGAGAAAGAAACTACCCTAACACCATTGCTAACAGAAATAACACAATTGCTCACATAAATAACACAATTGCTCACAGTAAGAAGACTACTGTTAACCCTTCATCATCATTGTTTCCGGGTATGTATTCCCAAGTTCTTTTATTATGTTCTTATTTTATTATTTATGAAAATAATATAGTATGCAATGTAACAAACCCCTCTCACAACCAACGTACACCGGTGAACCACCAAGAACCCTTCTTGCCTAAGACCACAACGACCAACCTTCTCCATAACCCCATATGTTCCCATTCTTCCCTCACCGCGACAACCCCATCCACAACCATCCAGCCAACCTTCATCATCTTTTTTTTTTAAAAAAAAAAAAAAACACACACACGGTCACACTATATTTATACAATCACTGGTATATTTATCCCTACAATTACACTCGATCATTTCGAATTTCCGATAATTAAACTTCATCTCCCTTAATTATGTTTAACCTCACAGCTAAACCAATCAAATCAACAAAGGAAAGAAAATATACAATCACCTATACATTTTCATAATTAAATTTGATTTCCTGATTATTAAGTTTTACCTTGAATATAAGGCAATTAAATTTAAAAAAAAAATCACCCAAAATCTCCATTAATTCATCCGCCGCTCTTCAATCCTAGTCAACTTTACATAAGAAATTTTTAAAGCTTTGTTTAGTATGATTTTAAAGGTAAAATGGAAAGGATAAGATTCAGATATGAAATCCATTATTGTTTGATAATACTTTCCCTATATATATATATATATAATGGAACAAATCAGTGTGTTTTCTGATATTTGAAAAAAATTGTGATAATATAGTTAAAGCAAGTATGTTAACTCTTTTTTAGTAAGGAAAATATTCTGCATGAATATTGAATAGTATCAAGCTGCAGAGTGATAAGTGGTAGCTAATATATAATCAATGTTGGTAATCAAATCACAGACTCATTTGTTATTAACTTATGAGATCCAAGACACTCATATATATGGCCGCCTAGCCAGCGCATGCTTTGCAGGAATGATCTTGTCAACATTCGTTACCTCCTAAATCATTCAATCTTACTTTCTTATGCATGCTCTCTATCGTTTCTCAATATACATGATCTTTTTTTTCCTCATTCTCTCTGTTTTCTACTTCATTAGCCTAAACTCATCATCTCAGTTTTCATCTATCCAGATATGTCTCACAAAAGAGAACACTGCTGTCTTTTCATGTTGGCCACTTTTTTTTGCCATCATTGGGTGACACAAACGCTCAAATTCTGCTCAACTTCAAAAGCTCCTTGTCCAATGCTGATGCTTTAAGGAACTGGAATGAGTCTATCAGTCTGTGTGGCTGGAATGGTATATTATACTTCAATCAGACATTTCATGGATTGAGACTAGAGAATATAGGACTAAGTGCCTTGATTAATGTAGACACCCTGCTAGAATTGTCCAATTTCAACCGTTTTAGTGTCATTAACAATAGCTTTGAGGGTCCAATGCCTGCATTCAAGAAGCTTGTGAGAGTTCAAGGGCACCGTCTCTGAGCAATAACAAATTCTCCGGTAAAGGTATTACACTGACTTTATTTTAAAAATGGAATGAATACCCAAAAAAAATGGAAACTTGGACCCAGTTAAACCAACCCTCACTCGTCAGTGTAATACATTTACCGGAGAATTTGTTACCGCTAAGAAACAATGCCCTTGAACTCACAAGCTTCTTGAATGCAGGCATTGGACCCTCAAAGCTATTGTTAATGACACTAAAACTGTTGAAATTGGACAATTCCAGCAGGTGTCTACATTAATCAAGCCACTTAGTCCCATATTCTCTAGTCTCAATCCATGAAATGTCTGATTGAAGCATAATATACCATTCCAGCCACACAGACTTCTAGACTCATTCCAGTTCTTTAAAGCATCAGCATTGGCCAAGGGGCTTTTGAAGTTGAGCAGAATTTGAGCGTTTGTGTCACCCAATGATGGCAACAAACAAGTGGCCAACATGAACAACATGAAAAGACAACAGTGTTTTCTTTTGTGAGACATAACTGGATAGATGAAAACTGAAAAGATGAGTTTAGATTAATGAAGTAGAAAACAGAGAGGATGATAGAAAAAAGATCATGTATATTGAGACAGTGTTCCTTCCCACTAACGGGAAGGGAATAATTTAGCTTTTTCTTCGGGAAGCCCTCGAAAACATGTCTTTGATGTTATGTGATTCTGTCTCCAATTTTACCTTCTTTGCTTGTCTACCATTCTTGGCAATTGTAACCTTTTTATCATCCTTCTGTTGCTGATAAAATTAGCAGTAAACAAACAATTACAATCCAAATGGGCAAAGTCTATATACTCAATTCTTCTCGTGTCCCAGTGAATACCTGTAATTCATTACATAAAACTGAGTTACTTCCTTCACCGTTTACTTGTGCTTTTCCAGTAACCTCAAGTATATTTAACCTGCAAAAGCAAAATATCCTCAAGGCATCTTAAAGAATACCATTTGGTTTCTATTGTAACCGCAAGGAATATATTAAGTAAAATCTTTATAATAAGACATTCTGAAAGGCCGTACTTAAGATGGTTACATAAAAACTGCAACCAAGGCTCTTCCTTCAAATACTCTCCTAATATAGACACTGCATCAACCACTGCATCAGTAACATCAGTAAGTTAATCAACAGCAAAACTGTGACATAAAGAGAGCAGAGATGCACTTCAAGTATGAAGCCAAGCATCACCATCAATATTTACTATCTAGGGATTGGGGAATATCATAAAAATATAGGTGCTTCAAGTATTTAAATACACAACTACACGGGAAGCATTAATATATATAGATGTGTATTTTGCTCATGTACCAACCTAGAATTAGACAGAGAGGAAATGTATCCTTAATTGTTAATTCCTCAAACAAGACAAAAACCAAAAACCACAAGCATGGTTTTTCACATAGAAGGAAAGTAGACAACCTATTAACAAAAAGGTTAAATTCAGCTATCCTATTTCTATTTTCCAAATTTAACAACCAACGTAACATATAATTGTTTGTTTTGAATGCCAACAATATTTCAGCGAATTTACACAAAATAAAAACCTCAACAGAATAAAATTCTCCAAAAGCTAGAAGAACAGAATGGTAATAGACATTTACATGCGTCTTTCTCTGATTGAACAGCATAGTTTTTGTCCAATGTGGGTAGTGTCTGTTTTAGCTGACAAACCTAAAATAAGAGAAAAAAAATAACAAACTTCAATACAAGTGAAAAGTTTTTGATACAAATCCTCCAAAACTGAAGACTTATCATAGACAACGTTACAGGGAATCACACCCTGTCAACTTGGCAAGGGATGCACCACCTGAGGGCATTAGTGTAATTAAGGGCATGGGTGTAACAAACTTGCCAAAAGGAAATGACTCAGCAGCAACGGTTAGTGCCTAACCGTGCCTTGCATGCCTTGCATGCTTGCGGTTATAAAAGGGTAAGAGGAAGCTGAACAGGGCATCTTTTTGGGCAGTAAGAATTTGGATCTTTGGGAGAGATCAGGGGCTCTCCAATACCTCTGAATCTATCTTTCTTTTCCTTATCTTGTATTTCTGTAATTTGGAAGTTTATAGGAGAAATATTGTCTTGGAGTCCTCATGTAATTTGACTGTTGAGTGTTGAATTAATACAATTGTCTTTGTTTCCTTTCTATTTTGGAAATTGCTGTTGGAATTGTTACAGTTTTCTACCAACTAAATCAAAGACGGCCAAACATATGCCGAAAGATAAAAAGAAAAGTTAAAATGCAACCCAAGTATCCCTTGGGATACTTTATAGAGGGATACTTGGATCAACAACCAACTCAAGAGATAGACTACGACTCTGTACCAATGCGAAGTTTACAGTATGATATAATAAATGAGTCTTGTTTCTGTCTTAGTCACATTTACATGAAAAACATTAAGTTCAGACATCCATCTGCTAAATATTATACCTCCAGAATAGCATATGAAGGATGGGATTTCTTATGCAGCTACATGGTGTATACAAGTTTTTTTTTGTTTGTTTTTTTGTTTTGGGTGTGGGGGGATTTAAACATCGTTTTCATGCAAACTAAAAGACAATAAAGGAAATAAAGACAACCTTATAGCACAGCCAACGTAGAACCTTTGAATCATCAAGCCTAAAGAATTTTAAGGATCCAACTTCTGCATATGAACAGGGGATAGAAGAGGATAGATTTAGTTACACAACAATATTTAACTACCACAACCATAAAGAAAATATGATCTCGGTACAGTTTAAGTGCAATCTTTTATATGTTTTCCCATGAGACAGCCACACCTTACAGACAGTATATTATTACAACATTGCACAGGGAAACTGATGTCGAAGGATAGGATCATATCCTCTACTGATTCACAGAACCAGGCAAACTAAAAACAAGAAAGAATATGATTAACAATGAGGTCACCATACTTTGCAGTCATCAGCAATATAAAAAGACATAAAGCCAACAACAAACTTCTCATTTTTTTCCTCACTATCTTCCCCATATATTAATTAAATCATAAATAACTTGGCAAATTTTCAGACTAAAGTTGTAAATAGAAGGCGTACAAGCATGGATCACCTTTGACGTCACAAACTACTTGCATACAGTTCTCCACAACGGACATTAACTGCTGATATCCAGGATACCCATCAATAAACAAGATCTCATCCAATTGCCTGAACTTCCCAAGATCACCCCCTTTCTGCATGCATTTTAAAGCAACCGGTGATTTTCAAAGATATATTTTTTGGTGGGAGAAAAAACGCAGTTTAGACCTAATCAATTATTAGTGTGGACCTCAAAAAAAGAAGTTTAGTGGACCTCACAAATAAGGCATATCTTTGGCTTTGTGTGTGTGTTCATCTAAGGTTAAACTTGCAATTATTAGTGTGGGTGGACTCTATACATGAGGTGTCAGATGTGCAACTATTATTCCTGCTTTGTCAGCAACAGTTGGCCAAGAATTTACTCAAATGGAAAACAAATTGGAAATAAGAAATATCTTCCAATTACCATGGTTGAAAAGATACATAAAATTACCTTCATTCTAGCTTCATCAAATATTGGCAACATGATGAAAACAGGATCAACTGGCGTGGATAAATACAGACGACCATCTACTGGAGAACAAAATAAAGACAATGATGATGAAAATTGAAAGAATTTCTGTCAAAAATTATTGTATCACTATAGTTTCTTCATGAGTGGAAGATCACGAGACTACTAACATAAGAGGAATCATAATGCTTGCATTCAGACTAAGATAAGAACAGGGGATTTTTATTTTTTCTGAAGTATTGGTTAAAAGTACAAGATGATGAGATAAACATAGCAGGAACAAAAATATCATTTTAAAGAAAAATATAAGTGAATAATTTCATCAGATAAGAGATTAATGAGAGAAAATAATGCACCACATGACATAAACATTAATAAAATGCAAAATGCACACTTTGCATCTTTAGAACACTGAACATCTACCTTCACTTATATAATCTCCCAAGAACCAAGATCCCTATAAGTTCTTAAACCATTGAAGTTCTTGAAGCACCCCATTTACAAAGAGAGATTGCGTTGCATTTCCTGTCAAACAAGTTAAAACATATGAAAGAGCCTAAGAAGAGATAGAAAGACAAACACGACATTCAAAAGCCTCAACAAGGTCCAATTCCTCGAGAAAGATTTATAGCAAAGTAGTGTAATGTAATGCTATTAACAGAACTGTATCGAATTCTAACTAATATATACCAGTAATATATCAAGATAAACAAATAAGAATAAATAATATATTTATATAAATATAAGTATGTAACAAAAACATGATAAGAAGAACATAAAAAATATTGAATATTCTTTGAATTACCAGATTTGGGATGACGGAGCAATATCATACGTCCCAAACCATTTCCATTTGTACCAGGATCTGCACTTGGAGAAGAAAAAAAGAAGGCATTAACATTTAACACATGATTGCAAAGTAATGCAAAAGTTAATTTAAAAATAAAAAATAAAAAAGATCTCGAACTAGCACAAAGCTTGAAATAACTAATCAGCAACTGTAACTTACCGGGTGCAACGAGAACCCTGGGTTCCTGAACACCTTCCCACCAAGGCATAGCTTTAGCAGAAAAGGATTCAAAAACCCTACCACTACCAGTCACCGTTCCCTTCCCCTGTAACTGTAAATCACCAAAAGGGAACGCGAATTCTGTTCATTTCACAAGTGAATTGCAATGTAGAAAGAACAACAACCTCATAAAAACATTAGGGCATTTACATTCTACAATAAAGGAAATTACACTGACGAGTGAGGGTGAAGGTATTCACGAAATGGTGCCAGCGAGGGAGTCTCAGAGATACATACATAGTCACCATTAAAAATCAAAGGTTTAGGGTTTGTTTAACTTGGGTCCAAGTTTCCATTTTTTTATTTTTTTTGGTATTCATTCCATTTTTAAAATAAATTAATGTTATACACATCATTAAAGAATGAGAAGAGTGTTTATCCTTTAAAATGACACAACTTATATTTTTTCACTCTCACAAAGAGGTAGGATCCACACCTTTTATTTTTTTGTAAATTCTCTCTCCTCCTTTATCTATCTATTTCTCTCTCTTAAAATGACATAACTTTACGTCCTTTAAAATGATACACACTTTGCCTTTAAAAAATATATACACACACGGATAGGACAAAATTCTTTGACAATATTCTGAAACTAAAAAAGTTTCACACTATATTTAAACAGTTAGGATACTATATCAATCAATTGAGGTTATTATCAATATTATTATCATTCTATTTCACGATCAGATCGATTAGATCGATTATGTTGATCCAATGATTATATTTATTTTCATCTTTGTATTTTAATGATTTTCCATATTTAATGTAAAGTATAAAGTATTTAATATGGGGAATCATAACCAAACAAAGATAGAAATAAATATAAACGTTATATCAATATAATCGATCTAATGGTGAAATTAATTAATAGTAACATTGATAGTAATCCTAATTGGTTGTTACAATATTCTACCACATATCTAAATTATTAATTTTTTGTCAATCTAATGATTATAACTTATTGGAATTAATAAGTTAATTACTAAATATAACTCAAAAAACTATAATTATTAAATTTACAAAAATCAACGATTAAGATTTTATATTAAAAAATATATTATTTTAACATTGGTGTAAGATGATATTTTCCCTAAAAAAATATGTTATTTGTCATAATTCTAACAAAATTCAGTTAGATTCCACATAATTCTTAAATAAAATAAACAGTTTTTTTTTTTTAAGTGAACTTGTTCTATCAAAAATTCTAATTAAAAATAACTACTTAAATTTTCACATACTTATAAAAACATTGTTTTGAAAATTGGCATAGGTATGATATTCTACCAATCCACTACCAATTTAATATAACTTGTATGCAATGTTGTCAAACTCGAGTTTCTACGTAAAAACAGAAAGGGGTGATAGAAACGTAAAATGTAGAAACGACACGAAACGTAAAGCTTCTACTTTCTACTACTTAAGGTCAAGATACAAAATTATATATATGCATGTAAAAAAATTACATAATGAACATGTGTCTTGAGTCACTTATCTATCTAAAAGGAAAATTATTTTTGATAACCAAGTATCAAAATTATAAACAGTCACTACAACAAAAATGCTCTTTAGCCATGGCAAAAATCGTAGCAATTTATGGAAAAAACCGTGGCTAAATAAATTGTCCACTGTTTTTAAAACCGTGGCTAATATGGGCGTTGCATTATTTTAACCACGGTATTTTTGCATTTAAGCACATTCTGAATGAGTGTGGTAACATTGAATTAGCTATGGTTGCTGTTATGTTAGCCACGTTATAATCGTGGCTAAACGATTTAGATCCCAATGATCAAAAGTTTTATTTTGCCACAAATAAAACCGTGGCTAATTATAAGAATTTATATATATATATATATATATATATATATATATATATATATATATTACAAATTCTCCCAATTATATAAAAGCGAATAATAAAAATTGCATTTGATGTAAGAACTAAAAACCAAATTAAGGGAGATAATCAAATAATAAAGTGGAGTACACAATTTAACACAATTTTTTTTATTCATATCAGTAATTCATGTTTTTTACACTATTTCTCAAAATTCATCTTTTTTCTATTTTATATAAGCTGATGGAGTTTCCTTTACCAACAAAAGGAACTAATCAAGTTTTTCACTTACACATTATTTAAGAGAAATTATTCCCAAATAAAGCTAAAACTATAAGTTTGAGATTGTCACAAGACATCTATACAAAATATTAACTTCATTGTTCAACTAAATAAAATATGACAATACATTTTTTAAATCTGTCTTCCAAGAATTGTTGTTGTATGCATCATATCCTTTTAAAAGAGCTTATCACCAAATCATATATATATATATATATATATATATATATATATATATATATATATAAAATAAGATATGCTAAAATGTAACATAACTTGTCAATGTCAAGAAATTGCTATTTATTTTGTTGATAAAATATGAACAAACCTTTTCACCAAAAATAAAAATAAAAATGAACAAACCTTACTTAGGAGAAGCATAAACCTCCAGGCCCACCTATTCAAAAGTAAATCATCAAAAAATAAACTAGTAAGCAATTGAGAATAAATATAAATATAATTAGTTAGAAGACAAAAAGCATGTGAAGATGCCTTCAATTCTTAGATGCGGGACTATTTTGGGCTTTTAACCAAGAAATTAATGAAGGGTAGCACTCAATGAGTTCAAGTACATATAGATTTGGGTATGGTCTAAAACGCGAGCAGCTGTCGGCTGGCTGGATCCGGTTGAGGTCTAGATCTGGACGGATTGCGACTGAACTAGACCCATGATGAACGAAGAAACAAATGTTCCAACTTCCAAACGGAGATTGAGGTTTGAGAGGAGATGAATCAGTATGTAGATGCAAACAATGAGTCTGGAATAGAGCTCTCTGCTGTTAGGTTTGGATAATGAAGATGGAGGAGAAAAAAAGAATTCATAGGAAAATAAAATAGAAGAAGAAAAATTAAAGGGGAAGACATTGTAACAACCAACTAGGCTTATTACCAATCAATTTCACTGTTAGATCGATTATGTTGATCCAACGGTTATATTTATTTCTATCTTTTTTTGGTTATGATCCCCATATTTAATGTAAACGCATTAAATATGATAAATCATAACCATACAAAGGTGAAAATAAATTTAAAGTGTTAAATATAGGGAATCATAACCATACAAATATGAAAATAAATATAACCGTTGGATCAACATAATCGATCTAACGGTGAAATTGATTGGTAGTAATATTGGTAGTAACCCTAATTGGTTGTTACAATATCCTACCCAAAAATTAAATTGGAAAAACTTGAATTTTAAGATAAGGGTACTTTTGTATTTTTGTATCATAATTCAAGGGTGGGCACTTGCCCCCTTCTCCACAATGTAGATCCGCCTCTATATCTAAATGCTTGTATAAACATGTAACCTTGACCACACAACAGTACTTTCATGTTTTAAGATTAAGATAAAAAAAAGTTGGCTTCATCAAGACATAACTTTAAAGTCTGGTCTAGAACCATAACGAACCACCGTTGATTTTGCAATTTTGTCTTGAATTGGATCCTTGGGAGCCATAGAACCATTTTGCTCAGTTTTATCAACCTTTATATATTGGACTTATCTCTCATAGAACTTTTCTTTTCCCAAATATGCCACATTCCAACCACTAAACCACCAAAGATAACAACACTTGCAACCATTAGATTACAAATCGTAAGAACAACATATTTTTGAGGGACCATGATTTCAACTGAAAATGTCCACTTTGAATTTTTTAGGGACCTAGAGACTATTTTTTTTTTTTGTAAGGGATTAAAGTGGGGACCGTGTTTTTTGTTAAAGACCAAAAAAGATATTTACTCCAAAAAAAAAATAATGATCGTGATACGGGACTTTAGGTTCAGAAAAAGACATCTTTAACTATAAATCAAAACAATTTTTTTTGCACAGTGCATAATTGAGATAATATTAGTGTTGTATATACATAACTTGTGTAAGTCAATAAACAAAAAGATATTCAAATATGTCCATTTTTTTTTTTTGAAAAAAAAATTTGGATTTTTTTTTTGGATTGGGCCGGGTCACCGATTTTCATGAAAACTAGTCGGGTCAGATCGGGTCACACTGGTTCTGATGCATGGCTGGTCCATTAATTCAACCGGATCGGTTCCTAAGTCGATCCGGTCACGTCGGTCCGATTTTATTAACATTGTGCGTAACTATATAGTGGGTTATATAAACCCAAAGAGTAATTTTAGCCTAAATGTAATTTTGTGTGGGTTATATAAACCCAAAGAGTAATTTTAGCCTAAATGTAATTTTGTCATATCAGGTCAATTTCATTAAATTCTTTCTCTCCATATCCCTCTTCTTTTTCCCTCTCTATTTTCAGTTGTCAAACCCAAGGGGGCATTTGATAGAGGAGAAAAAAAAAATTATCTAGGAATTATAATTACTGGAAATATGGTGGAAAAGTGAGTTTAATGAGAAAGTTAAAAAATGTTGTTTGATAGGTTGAAATATTACCAAAAAATTGGTTTAAGTTTCTTGAGTCTATGTTTGATTAAAAGCAAAATATAGATGGGAAAATAGGGTGAAGTTACAAAAGCAACCCTTGCCTAAAGAGTAATTGTTTTTGAACTCTATAAAGCTGAAAAAAAAAAATTTGAAAAAAAGCAAACGTAGCTTTCCCATGCAAATTAGAATATCACCCTTTGGGTGGTATTCTGAAATGGTGATTTGCTCTCAATTTCACACATAATGTCACTTTCCCATGCAAATTAGAATCCTAGACAAATATTTTCAAAACCCCTACCAAACACTGCTTTCTTTGAATCCCATGTGCACTTTCCCAAGCAACACATCAAAACTCCCCTACCAAACACCCCTACCTCTCTACTATGTTGGCGCTTTTATTGATAAAAAGGGTCGACCCAGTTCAAATACCCACTTCGAGAGTGCCTGGGGAAGGGAATACTCTAGGCAGCCTTTCCCCTGCTTTTTGCAGAGAGGCTGATTCGAACTCGCGACCTGACACACCACGGCAAGCAAGCTTACCGCTGAGCCAATGGCAGAAAATACCAGACTAAGAGATTCACCCAAATTTCACCATAAAAAAAAGAAGAGATTCACCCAACAAGTTCATGAATTGCAATTGCATATCCAGCAAATCGATCAACAATTTCCCAATTTTGAACTTAATGTTGATAGATGCTAGAATCTTTCGAACTTGCTCAGAGTCAGCTACTTCATCCAAAATCATATCCGTGAGATCTTGGAATTACAAGGCCAATCATCTTCGACCTCTCAAAATGAATTTTTCCATATTTGGCTTAGGAAATCCATCGAAATGGCTCTTTAGGCTTTTCATTCTTTTGATGCATAAATAAAAATCTATTACCGGTTCAATTCATTTTTTAACACCTTATGTGCGCCCATTTATTAACTTAATTATGGTATTAAATGCAGTTGGAATAATTTTTTCACATAATTGGAACTAAGATGATCTCATGATATAAGATTGTGAAACAAAAGATATTTGTGGTGAGAATGTGAATAATTTTTTTCTTTTTACATAACAAATTCATTTCACGTTTATTAACATCTAACTCATTAGTTATAACGATTATACTAAGTAGAATAGTCTTACACAAGCTTACAACCTCAAACCAAGTGTCCCACACAATATTAGAGGTTAAAAAAAGGGAAATCAACATTGTTCCAGCGCGTTAAAATGCTTTATAATGTGCTTACCAAAAGAAAAAATGCCTTATAATGTGTTTTAATGCGCGAAATAGTCGAACATGTATTCTTTGTCCTTGATTGAGCATTTTGACGTGCTTCACCCAAGCTTGGCGCGTTAAAATGCCCTACCAGCATGTTTTAATGCACTGGGGCAGAACATCAAGGAGTATTCCCTGTCATAGAGTGTTAAAATGCCCATATAGCACGTTTTAAGACGCTAAGGCAGAAACATAGGGCTTCCTTTTGTGCCCTAGACCCCATTCTTGGTCATCAACTCAGCTCCTATCACCTAATCGACCATAGTCTAATTATATAGATGAAATCCAACACTTCATAAATCCATTTCCAAAATATCTATTAATGGATTCAACCAAAAAGGCTTCAAGCCAATACATCTTCATACTTGTGTCCTAATGAAATGCATCATTCATAGCATATACATAGTATTTAAGCACTTAAATTACATGCCAATATTCATAAACTTGAATAGAAATACATAGGCCATATTTACGAGCCTTATCCAAAAATATACAAGTTCCACCAAAATACTTCTACAAGTAAAAAATACTCCAAAACATAACATGCAACTCTAAATGTTCCAAGTGGACTAAGCATGCTCCTTTTCTCTTGTAGCACTAGCTTTTACTCTTTGAAGACCTGAAACATATCCCCAAACGAGGTAAGATAAAAATATAAGTAAACTAAGGGTCCTTGAAGGATTACTCCACCCTTATATTCACTTTCCTGCATAAAAGGTTATAACACATGGCATAATAGCAACATATAAATAAAGGCACCAGAGAATTTATTTAACTTGTGCTTGTTGTGCAATTTTGCACTAAAACATATATAATCACACAAATGCATAAGTGCATGTGTCACAAGTAATAAAGTGGATGTGCGAGTACAAGTACTGTTCTCATAGAGATTAATTAAAACACGACTCCAATTGAAGCAATACGAGTAACAACAGTGACTATAAACTAAACTAATGACTAATGGTTAAACTAAGCTAAGACTATTGATTAACTACGAAAATACAATTAAAAAGATAAGTTTCAAGTATCAAAAGATAGATTGAGATTAATTTCCTCAATATTGTAATAGCAATCCTCCATCAGTAACCAGAACACTCATGTATGGAGAGGCTCTAACTAATATTACATGTATACTAGAACTTATTTCTCTATGGCTAACTTAGTTATTAAATCCAATGTTTTTAAGATTGAGATCTTACCTAAGATCGGGAGGGATAAAAATATTGTAAATTGTAATGTCGACACGAATCGTAAGATCGTACCCGTGCATATAAAATATTAAAATCACATAAATTTTTAAAAGGTTTTTTTTTCTACGAATATGGGGGTAACCTTTTATGTTTTATAAGGGGGAATCTTATTATATTTTATATTTTAAGTATGAGAATATTTAATAAACTAAAACTCTCTAATATCCATTTCTATTATTTTTATTTTACATTATATCATTTATATTTAAATATATTACGTATGTAATAGTATGTTACTATGTTTTCTCATTTGTTTAAAATTTTGTATAAACATGTAAACAATCTGTCTCTCGTTACAATCAACTTAGACATTTTTTTTGGGCTTAATTTGGCCCATGTCAAAAAAACCTAGCCTTTTTTGTCATCCACCAACTCACGAACAAGGTTCTTGTGAGTGAACCTGCCAAGTTGAATCTTAGAGCGTGACGACAAGCAAGCATATAGTGTTGTAGCAGTTCTCTTCTTCTTCTTTGAGCTTGTGTTTTCTTTTTTTCTTTGAGCTTGTTTGTAAAGATTTTCGTGTAATTTTTTTTTCCAGAATCGTCTGACACGGTTGGATAGAACGATTCCACCTTTTTCGCGATTTGACGTGATGATCCTTAGCGATCTCAGCTGGTTGCGATCCATGGGTCAAAACTTGCAGAATCGTACGATCCTCCGAGTTGAAACACGATTTAACAACCTTGATTAAATCCATTAAGTGCAAGTTTCCTTTGATTTTGTGTTATAAATGATCTCTATATCCACGCTTAACTAATTGGTTAGTCAATTCCACAATGCTTAATAACTTTTTGGATTCTTCTATATCTCTATAGTCTAAACCCCATAACACTTGCAGCTCTTTCCCAATAAGTGCTTGTTTGGAACAAAGACAGTTTTTTTTTTAAAAAAAAGTTCTTTTAGAAAATTTTGTACATTTGGATGTGAGCTTTTGCTAAAAGCAGAAGCTAGGCTGGAAGCCAAAATATGGCTTTTTTAAAAGCTAAAAATTGTAGCTTTTGAGAGAAGGAGAAGCTGAAAGCACATCAAAAATTATCCTGTTACAATTTTACCCAGAAGGATCCTTTCAAACATTCTTGTTCTTCACACTTATCTTGATTGTCGTCGGATAACTTAAACCTCTGAGATTGAGACAAATTATTATTGGGTTTCTTGCTTTTACCACTCTTCATCTTTCCTTTACCATCAAATCCTTCGTTTTTTCTATTCCTTCACTGCCACACTTACTTCCATTCTTTTCTTGGTATTCTCTCTTCACTGATTAAATTTCCTTACATCTTAATTAGGATTCTTACTGTAGCGATGAGATTCATATGTGGTGCATAAAATCGAATCTTGCTGTTATTTTCTTTCTTCCTTTTTCTGTAAAATTTGGGGGGAATCATTCTTGGTGCTTGATGCAAGGTTGCTGGTGATTTTTGCCATTTTGTGATTTGAAGAGGGTGCTCTGAATATAAATAAATTGTGTTTGCGGAAACATTTATAATCTCACTGTGTCAAAGAGAAAGGGCATAATAAACTGCATAATTAAAAAGTGCTTTTTCATTTTAACATCCAAATGAAATTTTTAGTTAAAAGCATTTTTCAAATAATACATCCAAACACAAAATAACTTTAACATTTTAAAAAAAGTTATTTTAAAAAAAGTAACTCATAAAAAATTCTTTTTTCAAAAGCCTATCCAAACGGGCCCTAAGTCAACAAGACTTGAAAATATTAAATACTTTATTAAATAACTTAATAGAAAATTACATAGCAAAGTTAGACAAACATGATTATATTACAATATGGGTAGTCTTTCACCCAATCCTAGACAATTTAGCTCATACTTAAATAAAAAGAAATAACAAATAAAGATAAAGATTCCATAAAACTAAGATTAAATAAAGAATGGTAATGTTGTAGCTCTGCCCTCGCAGCAACTCCTTACGGCGCCACTTTCCACATCTCTCAACCACCGGAGTAGTGCAAGTCCCAAATATTTAAATAAAAAAATATAAATAAATAAACATTTATAATGTCAAATGAATATAATAATAAAATAAATAAATAATATAAATACAAGAAACACAGTTTCATATCACGTGAAAATAGATTATATAAGGAATTAAATAATCTGACTATAAAAACAATAAGTAAATAATCTTTAAAATTCCATATATATTAACGATTATGATTACTTATCTTATGTAATATTATACGTCAGATTTATAAATCTGAATGTTAGCGAAAATTTGGTAAATATTAACGATATCATATGTGAAGAAAAATATATATTAATAAGACGAAGGATAATAGCTGATGATTTAGATTTTTTTTAAAGTAATAATCATATGTACATGTGTCATAAAATTATAGGAGGAATCATATAATAGGATAAGTATAAACTATGAGTTCGCTTTTATGCGATTACTCCATATAAATTATCTGCAGTAAATCCAATACGACATTATTTTAATCTGAAATTATGGTATTTTTATAATCTTAATTTATTTTAGGAATATAATTGTCTCTATATTTATAATTTTTTAAGATTTCAATAACAAAATGACGTTATTTTGAAAATAAATACCGATAAATTATTTACGTAAAGGATGCCTGTGTAACTAAAACGTAAGGAGAAATCAAAAGCACAGTGAAAGAGGAGAAAGGAGGTGACTATGACAGCAAGGTAATATTGAGTGAAAATCCTTCTCACCTTCATCCAATATCATTTTTTTCCTATCCTTTCTTACATTTCCATTACTTCTATTATTTTTAGCTTATGATGCATCCTCTGTCTTTCATGAGTCTGCACTATGAGTGGGACAATACTAATGACTTTCAACCAAAACTTACACACTTTTATGTCCAGAGAACATGAACTCTCATTGGCTGTCTCCAAACTCCATTTGCAGAGGGTACCTAAATGACTAAGACATTAATATTATCTTTTATCAGAAAAATATATAAATATTAGAATAAATATGAGTGAAACTAGAAGAGCACAGACAAATGAATAATTATTAGTAAACTTTCTATTTTTATTTCATTCCGTAATGATTGGTTGTAATCCTTCCCATTATCAGAGGTGTGGCCATCTAGCATTTTTAGAACATGTAGTTTTTTCATTAGTGCTCATTCGTTCTCCCTTTTATAAGTCACTAATGAGGGGAGAATTTATTGTGGGGTGGGACCACCATTTTTTAGGTGGGAAAAGAAGAAAAATAGTAAAAAAAAGTTAATGTTGTGAGAGGGAGCACTAATGAAAATATTTTCAGCATCTCAAAAGAAAGCTAATGATAATAAGAGTATATCTACATTAATATTTAAAATGCAACATCAATAAAGCTAATGATATAATCTCTCTGCTACTGTAAATTGAGATATGACTTTGTAAAATTATCCATATTTATTCAATAGCGTAAATATCTGATTCAAATCTGGTTGTTGTAATATGTCATACTTCCAAAATTATTAATTAATCATATTCACCTGTGGCTTGATATCTGCATATTGTAGACTAAACTAAAGATATGTAATACACTATCTCCAAAAAAAAAAAAAAAAAAAGATATGTAATACACTAAATATTATTTACTTCATTTGTGTTTGTAACACTACAAATTTAGATTGCACTTGGTTAACCACCATTTTGGAAGATAATATTAACATAATTTGATTTGAATTGTAATTTGGTTGCTGCATGGAAACTCCAGTTAAGTAATCTGCCAAAATATTTTGCTACTGCATAACATCGGACTTTCATTAATAAACTAGATGATAAATTCTTATATTGGTGTATCATTTGGCTAATTTTATTTGCTTTATTAAAAATAAACTGGACATAATTTTGCTTACTATGGTATCCGTGTGTGTGCAGATATGTTTTTAATTTACTTGCACTAAAAGCTTACGTATTGGCTCAGCGGTAAGCTTGTTTGCCGTGGTGTGTCAGGTCGCGGGTTCGAATCAGCCTCTCTGCAAAAAGCAGGGGAAAGACTGCCTAGAGTATTCCCTTCCCCAGACACTCACGAAGTGGGTATTTGAACTGGGTCGGCCCATTTTTAAAAGCTTACGTATACCGATCTGATTTGGCTTAAATGCAAAACTTATATTTTAGATAACCTTGTTGCCGATATGCACTATTGTACGTCACACAAGCTATCAAAGTTGACCTGTTTGAAACTTTTATTTGTGCTATAATGTTTGTCAATAATTGCTATTTAAAATATTCCGTGTGCTGCAAAAATTTATTCCCTTGGTAATTGTTAAACAAATTAGTGTACTTGTCTATATAACAATATGTTTCGGTGTTCAAATTTAGCCCGAAGCAAACTGATAAATTAGTTCTCGCTTGGGATAATGTCGTTATTGGCTGAGTTGCATCACTTGGTCATTTTATCACACCATTACCAGTAATTGATAATTTTGGTGATCTAAATCCGTATAATTTGTGAAGAGAATATGGTACGAACACAAAAAAAAAAAAAAAAATGAGGATATGGCTTTACTGAGGAAGCCTGATCTCAAATGGCTTTATTGAGGAAACCCGACCTCTTGCTTGCACATAGTGCCAAACTAATATTTTCAACTGTTCTCTTTTATTAATCAAAACTCAAATTAAATAGACAATTACACATGAAAGCCATAATGCATGAAAATAGAAACTACCTAAAACTACTTCTATCCACTTTGCTAGGCTTGTGGATACTACCCAGACTTATTCAAATAAATTCAAATACTAGTCTAGCAACAATAACAAAATAATAAAATAAAATAAAAATTAAAACCGTAACATTCCCTCCCCCTAAAAATTACTCTTATCCCCAAGAGTAAGATCAATTTCAATTATTGAATCGTCTTCAATATCTGCTTCTCCTTCACTTTCATCCATCATCGTCTCATTGTCGCTCTCTTTTGTCACTGCTTGGATGGTGAACAATTGTTTGCAGCGATGGCCTGGAGTGACGTCATCACAATGAAAGCATGGCCCCTTTTGTCGCTGCTCAGATATCTCTTCGAAGGTCAAACAACGTATTAATTGAATCATGGTGGTTATTGAACCAGGCTCTGATACCATTTGATACAAACACAAAAAATAAAAATGGGGATATGACTTTACTGAGGAAGCCTGACCTCAAATGGCTTTATTGAGGAAGTCTGATCTCTTGCTTGCACATAGTGCCAAACTAATATTTTCAATTGTTCTCTTTTATTGATCAAAACTCAAATTAAATAGACAATTACACATGAAAGCCATAATGCATGAAAATAGGAACCACATAAAACTACCTCTACCCATTTTGCTAGGCTTGTGTAAACTACCAAGACTTATTCAAATAAATTCAAATACTAGTCTAGCAAAATAACAAAATAATAAAATAAAAATTAAAAACGTAACAGAATATGGCCATACCTCTGATTGTCTACATAATTTGTTGTTTAAGTACTTGTGGTGGCTATAAATTATAAATTTTTGACGTGATGCTGACCCCAAATAAGAATGATATACGATAGATTATATATTAGGGATGCCCTACTTTGGTTTTGAGCTCAACGATGTATATATCTCTCAGAGTCAAAGCCCTAAAAGGTTGGGCATAATTATATCTAGTTATATTATTGTTAAGTAATTAATTGTGTTTATTTATCTCATATTAAATTATTTGACATGAGAAGGTATTTTCCATGTAAATGGGCTATAAATGTTATAGTTTGAAAATGCTCAAGATTATGTATTTATTGTTGTCTATCATTTCCTAATTAGTACAGATGAACTGGGTTTACTTGTGTGGAACAGGATATGAAATGCTGATACTGATGTACGAGGATCATACCGATGCTTACCTATGCCTCTATATATTTTCTTAGACATGTAGATGTTGACGATGTTTTGGAGGATTTCTGCTCCTATCTTTTGAAAGTAAAATCGGTCTAGGGGTATGAAAATCCCTCATATTTGGTAGTGTTGATTTACCTTAGGCCTACACTCCACAGCTTGATACTATTCAATATTCATGCAAAAGATTTTCCTTACCAAAAAATAGTTAACATACTTGCCTAAACTATATTATCACAAAAAAATTTCAAATCTCAAAATACGCACTCATTTGTTCCTTTTTTAATATATATATATATATATATATATATATATATATATGAGAAGGTTATACTTACAACCTTTTTTCTTTACAACCATATCTTATCACCGTTGATTTCCACCAATCAACGGTTATCATTTTAGCAAATTAAACTAATTAATTAATTATTAATTCACAATAAATGATAACCGTTGATTGACGGAAATCAACGGTGATAAGATATGATTGTAAGAGGTTGTAAAGAAAAAAGGTTGTAAGTATAACTTTTCTCATATATATATATATATTGGGAAAGTATTACCAAACAATAATGAATTTCATATCTGAATCTTATCCTTTCCATTTTACCTTTAAAATCATACTAAACAAAGTTTTAAAAATTTCTTATGTAAAGTTAACTAGGATTGAGGAGCGGCAAATGAATTAGTGGAGATTTTGGGTGATTTTTTTTTTAATTTAATTGCCTTATATTCAAGGTCAAACTTAATAATCAGGAAATCAAATTTAGTTTTGAAAATGATTTGTTGATTTGATTGGTTTAGCTGTGAGGTTAAACATAACTAAGGGAGATCAAGTTTAATTATGGGACATTCGAAATGATTGAGTGTGATTGTAGGGATAAATATACAAGTGATTGTATAATGTAATTAGATGAAATTCTCCTTATATATTATTTGTATGATGAGTGAATCATTTTGAAAATGATCTACAATTCAATCTTTACAGTTGATTTCTTTTTGTGAATTAAGTTAAATTTTAACAAGTGTGTTTGTATATTCATCACACTTTAAATTTGATAAAAAAATATTTTTGGGCGAATGGTTATTATTAGATATAATATAAAGGGAAATAATTTTCTTATGTCGTTGGAAAATAATTATCTTATGTTGTAGAAATAAGATTGCAAGTGGGGCCCATAGATAAGGGGAGAGAGAAAAAAAGAAGAAGTGAGACTCACTCATCTTTCGTGTATGTAGAAAATTTAATTATCTCATGCAAAATGAGATAAATATAACTCTAATATAAATATATTAAAAAAATGTAATAAAAAAAGAGTAAATACCTTGTTGCTTGTTCGGTCCTTAACAAAAAATACGGTCCCACTTTAGTCCCTTAAAAAAAATTAGTCAGTTGGTCCCTATGAAATTTTAAGTGGACCCATTTTAGTCATTTTGAGTGACTAATATGTGGATTTTTTTGAATTTGTAAGGGACCACGATTTCAACTAAATAAGTCTATTTTGAATTTGTTAGGGACCTCGGAACTAAATTTTTTTTGCAAGGGAATAAAGTGGGAACTATTTTTTTGTTAGGGACCAAAACATATATTTACTCTAATTAATCCGGAGTGCAAGTGAGCTCGGCCCCCCTCTCTCCAAGAATGCATTCAGCGGGAATCGAACACATGTTCAACCCCACTAACTCAGCGTCAAGGAACCAACTGAGCTGCAACCATTGGGTAAAAATATATTATTTTAACATTGGTGTAAGATGATACTTTCCCCTAAAAAAATATGTTATTTGTCATAATTCTAACAAAATTCAGTTAGATTCCACATAATTCTTAAATAAAATAAAGAGTTTTTTTTTTTTAAAGTGAACTTATTCTATCAAAAATTCTAATAAAAAGTAACTACTTAAGTTTTCACTTCCTTATAAAAATAGTTTCGAAATTGGTATAGGTATGATATTCTAGCAATCCACTACCAATTTAATATAACTAGTACTCTCACAAGTTCTCTTTTTTCTTCCTCTTCAGA
Organism: Gastrolobium villosum; assembly: GCA_032173675.1. NCBI lineage: Eukaryota > Viridiplantae > Streptophyta > Magnoliopsida > Fabales > Fabaceae > Gastrolobium > Gastrolobium villosum. Next base: position 72 of record JAVKPL010006057.1, on the reverse strand, counting down.
GATTTTTCAGAGATTGTCGACTGAAAAATGGGATCCAACATTAATTAGAATGATAATAAATAGATAATTAAA
>JAVKPL010006056.1:0-25011 GCA_032173675.1 Gastrolobium villosum | reverse complement strand
TTCATTTTCCGTAAAAAATGTTCACAAAATCTATTTCTTTTGCATTTATTTTAATAATCCGTTTTCGACGGAATACTTTTTTCGTCAAAAATCTTCGATGGAATCCATTTTTCGTCGAACAACTTCATAAAATCAATTTATTTTGCATTTATTTTATTCATCCATTTTTGACGGAATTCATTTTCCGACAAAAATCTTCGACGCAATCTATTTTCCGTCGAAAAAATTCACAAAATCAATTTCTTTTGCATTTATTTTATTCATCCATTTTCGACGGAATTCATTTTCCGTCAAAAATCTTCAACGGAATCCATTTTTCGTCGAAAAACTTCACAAAATCAATTTCTTTTGCATTTATTTTATTCATCCATTTTCGACGGAATTCATTTTCCGTCAAAAATCTTCGACGGAATCCATTTTTCATCGAAAAACTTCACAAAATCAATTTCTTTTGCATTTATTTTATTCATCCATTTTCGACGGAATTCATTTTCCGTCAAAAATCTTCGACGGAATCCATTTTTCATCGAAAAACTTCACAAAATCAATTTCTTTTGCATTTATTTTATTCATCCATTTTCGACGGAATTCATTTTCCGTTAAAAATCTTCGACGGAATCCATTTTCCGTCGAAAAACTTCACAAAATCAATTTCTTTTGCATTTATTTTATTAATCCATTTTCGACGAAATTCTTTTTCCGTCAAAAAACTTCACAAAATCAATTTCTTTTGCATTTATTTTATTCATCCGTTTTCGATGGAATTCATTTTCCGTCAAAAATCTTCGACGGAATCCATTTTCCGTCGAAAAACTTACAAAATCAATTTCTTTTGTATTTATTTTATTAATCTGTTTTCGACGAAATTCTTTTTCCGTCGAAAAACTTCACAAAATAAATTTCTTTTGTATTTATTTTAGTCATCCGTTTTCGACGGAATACTTTTTTCGTCAAAAATCTTCGACGGAATCCATTTTTCGTCGAAAAACTTCATAAAATAATTTCTTTTGCATTTAATTTATTCATTCATTTTCGACGGAATTCATTTTCCGTCAAAAATCTTAGACGGAATCCATTTTTCGTCGAAAAACTTCACAAAATCAATTTCTTTTGCATTTATTTTATTCATCCATTTTCGACGGAATTCATTTTCCGTCAAAAATGTTCACAAAATCAATTTCTTTTGCATTTATTTTATTAATCCGTTTTCGACGGAATTCTTTTTTCGTCAAAAATCTTCGACGGAATCCATTTTTCGTCAAAAAACTTCATAAAATAATTTCTTTTGCATTTAATTTATTCATCCATTTTTGACGGAATTCATTTTCCGTCAAAAATCTTCGACGGAATCCATTTTCCGTCGAAAAACTTCACAAAATCAATTTCTTTTGCATTTATTTTATTCATCCATTTTCGACGGATTCTTTTTCCGTCAAAAAACTTCACAAAATCAATTTCTTTTGCAATTATTTTATTCATCCATTTTCGACGGAATTCATTTTCCGTCAAAAATCTTCGACGGAATCCATTTTTCGTCGAAAAACTTCACAAAATCAATTTCTTTTGCATTTATTTTATTCATCCATTTTCGACGGAATTCATTTTCCGTCAAAAATCTTCGACGGAATCCATTTTTCGTCGAAAAACTTCACAAAATCAATTTCTTTTGCATTTATTTTATTCATCCATTTTCGACGGAATTCATTTTCCGTCGAAAAACTTCACAAAATCAATTTCTTTTGCATTTATTTTATTAATCCATTTTCGACGAAATTCTTTTTCCGTCGAAAAACTTCACAAAATCAATTTCTTTTGCATTTATTTTATTCATCCATTTTCGACGGAATTTTTTCGTCAAAAATCTTCGACGGAATCCATTTTCCGTCGAAAAACTTCATAAAATCAATTTCTTTTGCATTTATTTTATTCATCCATTTTCGACGGAAAAACTTCACAAAATCAATTTCTTTTGCAAATTTTATTATCCATTTTCGACGGAATCCATTTTCCGTCGAAAAACTTCACAAAATCAATTTCTTTTGCATTTATTTTATTCATCCATTTTCGACGGAATTCATTTTCGTCAAAAATCTTCGACGGAATCCATTTTCCGTCGAAAAACTTCACAAAATCAATTTCTTTTGCATTTATTTTATTCATCCATTTTCGACGGAATTCATTTTCCGTCAAAAATCTTCGACGGAATCCATTTTCCATCGAAAAACTTCATAAAATCAATTTCTTTTGCATTTATTTTATTTATCTTCGATCCATTTTCCGACGGAATCTTCGACATTTTTCCGTCAAAAATCTTCGACGGAATCCATTTTCCGTCGAAAAACTTCACAAAATCAATTTCTTTTGCATTTATTTTATTCATCCATTTTCGACGAATTCATTTTCCGTTTCCGTCAAAAATCACAAAATCAATTTCTTTTGCATTTATTTTATTCATCCATTTTCGACGAATCCATTTTCCGTCAAAAAACTTCACAAAATCAATTTCTTTTGCATTTATTTTATTCATCCATTTTCGACGGAATTCATTTTCCGTCCAAAATCTTCGACGGAATCCATTTTCCGTCGAAAAACTTCACAAAATCAATTTCTTTTGCATTTATTTTATTCATCCATTTTCGACGGAATTCATTTTCCGTCAAAAATCTTCACAAAATCAATTTCTTTTGCATTTATTTTATTCATCCGTTTTCGACGGAATACATTTTTCGTCAAAAATCTTCAACGGAATCCATTTTTCGTCGAAAAACTTCATAAAATCAATTTCTTTTGCATTTATTTTATTCATCCATTTTCGACGGAATTCATTTTCCGTCAAAAATCTTCGACGGAATCCATTTTCCGTCGAAAAACTTCACAAAATCAATTTCTTTTGCATTTATTTTATTCATCCATTTTCGACGGAATTCATTTTCCGTCAAAAATCTTCGACGGAATCCATTTTCCGTCGAAAAACTTCACAAAATCAATTTCTTTTGCATTTATTTTATTAATCTTTTTCGACGGAATTCATTTTTCCGTCAAAAAACTTCACAAAATCAATTTCTTTTGCATTTATTTTATACATCCGTTTTCGACGGAATACATTTTTCGTCAAAAATCTTCAACGGAATCCATTTTGCGTCGAAAAACTTCATAAAATCAATTTCTTTTGCATTTATATTATTCATCCATTTTCGACGGAATTCATTTTCTGTCAAAAATCTTCGACGGAATCTATTTTCCGTCGAAAAACTTCACAAAATCAATTTCTTTTGCATTTATTTTATTAATCCATTTTCGACGAAATTCTTTTTCCGTCAAAAAACTTCACAAAATCAATTTCTTTTACATATATTTTATTCATCCGTTTTAGATGGAATTCATTTTCCGTGAAAAATCTTCGACGGAATTCATTTTCCGTCGAAAAACTTACAAAATCAATTTCCTTTGTATTTATTTTATTTATCTGTTTTCGACGCAATTCTTTTTCCGTCGAAAAACTTCACAACATCAATTTCTTTTGTATTTATTTTAGTCATCCATTTTCGACGGAATACTTTTTTCGTCAAAAATCTTCGACGGAATCCATTTTTCGTCGAAAAACTTCATAAAATAATTTCTTTTGCATTTAATTTATTCATCCATTTTCGACGGAATTCATTTTCCGTCAAAAATCTTCGACGGAATCCATTTTCCGTCGAAAAACTTCACAAAATCTATTTCTTTTGCATTTATTTTATTCATCCATTTTCGACGGAATTCATTTTCCGTAAAAAATGTTCACAAAATCTATTTCTTTTGCATTTATTTTATTAATCCGTTTTCGACGGAATATTTTTTCGTCAAAAATCTTCGATGGAATCCATTTATCGTCGAAAAACTTCATAAAATCAATTTCTTTTGCATTTATTTTATTCATGCATTTTTGACGGAATTCATTTTCCGACAAAAATCTTCGACGCAATCTATTTTCCATCGAAAAATTCACAAAATCAATTTCTTTTGCATTTATTTTATTCATCCATTTTCGACGGAATTCATTTTCCGTCAAAAATCTTCGTCGGAATCCATTTTCCATCGAAAAACTTCATAAAATCAATTTCTTTTGCATTTATTTTATTCATCCATTTTCGACGGAATTCATTTTCCGTCAAAAATCTTCGACGGAATCCATTTTCCGTCGAAAAACTTCACAAATCAATTTCTTTTGCATTTATTTTATTCATCCATTTTCGACAGAATTCATTTTCCGTCAAAAATCTTCGACGGAATCCATTTTCCGTCGAAAAACTTCACAAAATCAATTTCTTTTGCATTTATTTTATCAATCCGTTTTCGACGAAATTCTTTTTCTGTCGAAAAACTTCACAAAATCAATTTCTTTTGCATTTATTTTATTCATCCGTTTTCGACGGAATACATTTTTCGTCAAAAATCTTCGACAAAATCCATTTTCCATCGAAAAACTTCATAAAATCAATTTCTTTTGCATTTATTTTATGCATCCATTTTCGACGGAATTCATTTTCCATCCAAAATCTTCGACGGAATCCATTTTCTCTCAAAAAACTTCACAAAATCAATTTCTTTTGCATTTATTTTATTCATCCATTTTCGACGGAATTCATTTTCGTCCAAAATCTTCGACGGAATCCATTTTCCGTCAAAAAACTTCACAAAATCAATTTCTTTTGCATTTATTTTATTCATCCATTTTCGACGGAATTCATTTTCCGTAAAAAATGTTCACAAAATCTATTTCTTTTGCATTTATCTTATTAATCCGTTTTCGACGGAATACTTTTTTCGTCAAAAATCTTCGATGGAATCCATTTTTCGTCGAAAAACTTCATAAAATCAATTTCTTTTGCATTTATTTTATTCATCCATTTTTGACGGAATTCATTTTCCGTCAAAAATGTTCACATAATCAATTTCTTTTGCATTTATTTTATTAATCCGTTTTCGACGGAATACTTTTTTCGTCAAAAATCTTCGACGGAATCCATTTTTCGTCGAAAAACTTCATAAAATAATTTCTTTTGCATTTAATTTATTCATCCATTTTCGACGGAATTCATTTTCCGTCAAAAATCTTCGACGGAATCCATTTTCCGTCGAAAAACTTCACAAAATCAATTTCTTTTGCATTTATTTTATTCATCCATTTTCGATGGAATTCATTTTCCGTCCAAAATCTTCGACGGAATCCATTTTCCGTCGAAAAACTTACAAAATCAATTTCATTTGTATTTATTTTATTAATCCATTTTCGACGAAATTCTTTTTCCGTCGAAAAACTTCACAAAATCAATTTCTTTTGCAATTATTTTATTCATCCATTTTCGATGGAATTCATTTTCCGTCAAAAATCTTCGATGGAATCCATTTTCCGTCGAAAAACTTACAAAATCAATTTCATTTGTATTTATTTTATTAATCTGTTTTCGACGAAATTCATTTTCCGTCGAAAAACATCACAAAATCAATTTCTTTTGCATTTATTTTATTAATCCATTTTCGACGAAATTCTTTTTCCGTCAAAAACTTCACAAAATCAATTTCTTTTGCATTTATTTTATTCATCCATTTTCGATGGAATTCATTTTCCGTCAAAAATCTTCGATGGAATCCATTTTCCGTCGAAAAACTTACAAAATCAATTTCATTTGTATTTATTTTATTAATCTGTTTTCGACGAAATTCATTTTCCGTCGAAAAACTTCACAAAATCAATTTCTTTTGCATTTATTTTATTAATCCATTTTCGACGAAATTCTTTTTCCGTCAAAAAACTTCACAAAATCAATTTCTTTTGCATTTATTTTATTCATCCGTTTTCGATGGAATTCATTTTCAGTCAAAAATCTTCGACGGAATCCATTTTCCGTCGAAAAACTTACAAAATCAATTTCCTTTGTATTTATTTTATTAATCTCTTTTCGACGAAATTCTTTTTCCATCGAAAAACTTCACAAAATCAATTTCTTTTGTATTTATTTTAGTCATCCGTTTTCGATGGAATACTTTTTTCGTCAAAAATCTTCGACGGAATCCATTTTTCGTCGAAAAACTTCATAAAATAATTTCTTTTGCATTTAATTTATTCATCCATTTTCGACGGAATTCATTTTCCGTCAAAAATCTTCGACGGAATCCATTTTCCGTCGAAAAACTTCACAAAATCAATTTCTTTTGCATTTATTTTATTCATCCATTTTCGACGGAATTCATTTTCCGTCAAAAATCCTCGACGGAATCCCTTTTCCATCGAAAAACTTCATAAAATCAATTTCTTTTGCATTTATTTTATTCATCCATTTTCGACGGAATTCATTTTCCGTCAAAAATCCTCGACGGAATCCCTTTTCCATCGAAAAACTTCATAAAATCAATTTCTTTTGCATTTATTTTATTCATCCATTTTCGACGGAATTCATTTTTCGTCAAAAAACTTCGACGGAATCCATTTTCCATCAAAAATCTTCGACGGAATCCATTTTCCGTCGAAAAACTTCACAAAATCAATTTCTTTTGCATTTATTTTATTAATCCGTTTTCGACGAAATTCTTTTTCCCTCGAAAAACTTCACAAAATCAATTTCTTTTGCATTTATTTTATTCATCCATATTCGACGGAATACATTTTTCGTCAAAAATCTTCGACGGAATCCATTTTCCATCGAAAAACTTCATAAAATCAATTTCTTTTGCATTTATTTTATTCATCCATTTTCGACGGAATTCATTTTCCGTCAAAAATCTTCGACGGAATCCATTTTCCGTCGAAAAACTTCACAAAATCAATTTCTTTTGCATTTATTTTATTAATCCGTTTTCGACGAAATTCTTTTTCCGTCGAAAAACTTCACAAAATCAATTTCTTTTGCATTTATTTTATTCATCCATTTTCGACGGAACACATTTTTCGTCAAAAATCTTCGACGGAATCCATTTTCCATCGAAAAACTTCATAAAATCATTTTCTTTTGCATTTATTTTATTCATCCAATTTCGACGGAATTCATTTTCCTTCCAAAATCTTCGACGGAATCCATTTTCCGTCGAAAAACTTCACAAAATCAATTTCTTTTGCATTTATTTTATTCATCCATTTTCGACGGAATACATTTTGCGTTAAAAATCTTCAACGGATTCCGTTTTCCATCGAAAAACTTCATAAAATCAATTTCTTTTGCATTTATTTTATTCATCCATTTTCGACGGAATTCATTTTCCGTCCAAAATCCTCGACGGAATCCCTTTTCCATCGAAAAACTTCATAAAATCAATTTCTTTTGCATTTATTTTCTTCATCCATTTTCGACGGAATTCATTTTTCGTCAAAAATCTTCGACGGAATCCATTTTCCATCAAAAATCTTCGACGGAATCCATTTTCCGTCGAAAAACTTCACAAAATCAATTTCTTTTGCATTTATTTTATTAATCCGTTTTCGACGAAATTCTTTTTCCCTCGAAAAATTTCACAAAATCAATTTCTTTTGCATTTATTTTATTCATCCATATTCGACGGAATACATTTTCCGTCAAAAATCTTCGACGAGATCCAATTTCCGTCAAAAATGTTCTACGGAATCCATTTTCCGTCGAAAAACTTCACAAAATCAATTTCTTTTGCATTTATTTTATTCATCCGTTTTCGACGGAATACATTTTTCGTCAAAAATCTTCAACGGAATCCATTTTTCGTCGAAAAACTTCACAAAATCAATTTCTTTTGCATTTATTTTATTAATCCGTTTTCGACGAAATTCTTTTTCCGTCGAAAAACTTCACAAAATCAATTTCTTTTGCATTTATTTTATTCATCCATTTTCGACGGAACACATTTTTCGTCAAAAATCTTCGACGGAATCCATTTTCCATCGAAAAACTTCATAAAATCAATTTCTTTTGCATTTATTTTATTCATCCATTTTCGACGGAATTCATTTTCCTTCCAAAATCTTCGACGGAATCCATTTTCCGTCGAAAAACTTCACAAAATCAATTTCTTTTGCATTTATTTTATTCATCCATTTTCGACGGAATTCATTTTCCGTCAAAAATCCTCGACGGAATCCCTTTTCCATCGAAAAACTTCATAAAATCAATTTCTTTTGCATTTATTTTATTCATCCATTTTCGACGGAATTCATTTTCCGTCAAAAATCCTCGACGGAATCCCTTTTCCATCGAAAAACTTCATAAAATCAATTTCTTTTGCATTTATTTTATTCATCCATTTTCGACGGAATTCATTTTTCGTCAAAAAACTTCGACGGAATCCATTTTCCATCAAAAATCTTCGACGGAATCCATTTTCCGTCGAAAAACTTCACAAAATCAATTTCTTTTGCATTTATTTTATTAATCCGTTTTCGACGAAATTCTTTTTCCCTCGAAAAACTTCACAAAATCAATTTCTTTTGCATTTATTTTATTCATCCATATTCGACGGAATACATTTTTCGTCAAAAATCTTCGACGGAATCCATTTTCCATCGAAAAACTTCATAAAATCAATTTCTTTTGCATTTATTTTATTCATCCATTTTCGACGGAATTCATTTTCCGTCAAAAATCTTCGACGGAATCCATTTTCCGTCGAAAAACTTCACAAAATCAATTTCTTTTGCATTTATTTTATTAATCCGTTTTCGACGAAATTCTTTTTCCGTCGAAAAACTTCACAAAATCAATTTCTTTTGCATTTATTTTATTCATCCATTTTCGACGGAACACATTTTTCGTCAAAAATCTTCGACGGAATCCATTTTCCATCGAAAAACTTCATAAAATCAATTTCTTTTGCATTTATTTTATTCATCCATTTTCGACGGAATTCATTTTCCTTCCAAAATCTTCGACGGAATCCATTTTCCGTCGAAAAACTTCACAAAATCAATTTCTTTTGCATTTATTTTATTCATCCATTTTCGACGGAATACATTTTGCGTTAAAAATCTTCAACGGATTCCGTTTTCCATCGAAAAACTTCATAAAATCAATTTCTTTTGCATTTATTTTATTCATCCATTTTCGACGGAATTCATTTTCCGTCCAAAATCCTCGACGGAATCCCTTTTCCATCGAAAAACTTCATAAAATCAATTTCTTTTGCATTTATTTTCTTCATCCATTTTCGACGGAATTCATTTTTCGTCAAAAATCTTCGACGGAATCCATTTTCCATCAAAAATCTTCGACGGAATCCATTTTCCGTCGAAAAACTTCACAAAATCAATTTCTTTTGCATTTATTTTATTAATCCGTTTTCGACGAAATTCTTTTTCCCTCGAAAAATTTCACAAAATCAATTTCTTTTGCATTTATTTTATTCATCCATATTCGACGGAATACATTTTCCGTCAAAAATCTTCGACGAGATCCAATTTCCGTCAAAAATGTTCTACGGAATCCATTTTCCGTCGAAAAACTTCACAAAATCAATTTCTTTTGCATTTATTTTATTCATCCGTTTTCGACGGAATACATTTTTCGTCAAAAATCTTCAACGGAATCCATTTTTCGTCGAAAAACTTCACAAAATCAATTTCTTTTGCATTTATTTTATTAATCCGTTTTCGACGAAATTCTTTTTCCGTCGAAAAACTTCACAAAATCAATTTCTTTTGCATTTATTTTATTCATCCATTTTCGACGGAACACATTTTTCGTCAAAAATCTTTGCCGGAATCCATTTTCCATCGAAAAACTTCATAAAATCAATTTCTTTTGCATTTATTTTATTCATCCATTTTCGACGGAATTCATTTTCCGTCAAAAATCTTCGACGGAATCCATTTTCCGTCGAAAAACTTCACAAAATCAATTTCTTTTGCATTTATTTTATTAATCCGTTTTCGACGAAATTCTTTTTCCGTCGAAAAACTTCACAAAATCAATTTCTTTTGCATTTATTTTATTCATCCATTTTCGACGGAACACATTTTTCGTCAAAAATCTTCGACGGAATCCATTTTCCATCGAAAAACTTCATAAAATCAATTTCTTTTGCATTTATTTTATTCATCCATTTTCGACGGAATTCATTTTCCTTCCAAAATCTTCGACGGAATCCATTTTCCGTCGAAAAACTTCACAAAATCAATTTCTTTTGCATTTATTTTATTCATCCATTTTCGACGGAATTCATTTTCCGTCAAAAATCCTCGACGGAATCCCTTTTCCATCGAAAAACTTCATAAAATCAATTTCTTTTGCATTTATTTTATTCATCCATTTTCGACGGAATTCATTTTCCGTCAAAAATCCTCGACGGAATCCCTTTTCCATCGAAAAACTTCATAAAATCAATTTCTTTTGCATTTATTTTATTCATCCATTTTCGACGGAATTCATTTTTCGTCAAAAAACTTCGACGGAATCCATTTTCCATCAAAAATCTTCGACGGAATCCATTTTCCGTCGAAAAACTTCACAAAATCAATTTCTTTTGCATTTATTTTATTAATCCGTTTTCGACGAAATTCTTTTTCCCTCGAAAAACTTCACAAAATCAATTTCTTTTGCATTTATTTTATTCATCCATATTCGACGGAATACATTTTTCGTCAAAAATCTTCGACGGAATCCATTTTCCATCGAAAAACTTCATAAAATCAATTTCTTTTGCATTTATTTTATTCATCCATTTTCGACGGAATTCATTTTCCGTCAAAAATCTTCGACGGAATCCATTTTCCGTCGAAAAACTTCACAAAATCAATTTCTTTTGCATTTATTTTATTAATCCGTTTTCGACGAAATTCTTTTTCCGTCGAAAAACTTCACAAAATCAATTTCTTTTGCATTTATTTTATTCATCCATTTTCGACGGAACACATTTTTCGTCAAAAATCTTCGACGGAATCCATTTTCCATCGAAAAACTTCATAAAATCAATTTCTTTTGCATTTATTTTATTCATCCATTTTCGACGGAATTCATTTTCCTTCCAAAATCTTCGACGGAATCCATTTTCCGTCGAAAAACTTCACAAAATCAATTTCTTTTGCATTTATTTTATTCATCCATTTTCGACGGAATACATTTTGCGTTAAAAATCTTCAACGGATTCCGTTTTCCATCGAAAAACTTCATAAAATCAATTTCTTTTGCATTTATTTTATTCATCCATTTTCGACGGAATTCATTTTCCGTCCAAAATCCTCGACGGAATCCCTTTTCTTTTGCATTTATTTTATTAATCCATTTTCATCGAAAAACTTCATAAAATCAATTTCTTTTGCATTTATTTTCTTCATCCATTTTCGACGGAATTCATTTTTCGTCAAAAATCTTCGACGGAATCCATTTTCCATCAAAAATCTTCGACGGAATCCATTTTCCGTCGAAAAACTTCACAAAATCAATTTCTTTTGCATTTATTTTATTAATCCGTTTTCGACGAAATTCTTTTTCCCTCGAAAAATTTCACAAAATCAATTTCTTTTGCATTTATTTTATTCATCCATATTCGACGGAATACATTTTCCGTCAAAAATCTTCGACGAGATCCAATTTCCGTCAAAAATGTTCTACGGAATCCATTTTCCGTCGAAAAACTTCACAAAATCAATTTCTTTTGCATTTATTTTATTCATCCGTTTTCGACGGAATACATTTTTCGTCAAAAATCTTCAACGGAATCCATTTTTCGTCGAAAAACTTCACAAAATCAATTTCTTTTGCATTTATTTTATTAATCCGTTTGACGAAATTCTTTTTCCGTCGAAAAACTTCACAAAATCAATTTCTTTTGCATTTATTTTATTCATCCATTTTCGACGGAACACATTTTTCGTCAAAAATCTTCGACGGAATCCATTTTCCATCGAAAAACTTCATAAAATCAATTTCTTTTGCATTTATTTTATTCATCCATTTTCGACGGAATTCATTTTCCGTCAAAAATCTTCGACGGAATCCATTTTCCGTCGAAAAACTTCACAAAATCAATTTCTTTTGCATTTATTTTATTAATCCGTTTTCGACGAAATTCTTTTTCCGTCGAAAAACTTCACAAAATCAATTTCTTTTGCATTTATTTTATTCATCCATTTTCGACGGAACACATTTTTCGTCAAAAATCTTCGACGGAATCCATTTTCCATCGAAAAACTTCATAAAATCAATTTCTTTTGCATTTATTTTATTCATCCATTTTCGACGGAATTCATTTTCCTTCCAAAATCTTCGACGGAATCCATTTTCCGTCGAAAAACTTCACAAAATCAATTTCTTTTGCATTTATTTTATTCATCCATTTTCGACGGAATACATTTTGCGTCAAAAATCTTCGACGGAATCCGTTTTCCATCGAAAAACTTCATAAAATCAATTTCTTTTGCATTTATTTTATTCATCCATTTTCGACGGAATTCATTTTCCGTCCAAAATCCTCGACGGAATCCATTTTCCATCGAAAAACTTCATAAAATCAATTTCTTTTGCATTTATTTTATTCATCCATTTTCGACGGAATTCATTTTTCGTCAAAAATCTTCGACGGAATCCATTTTCCATCAAAAATCTTCGACGGAATCCATTTTCCGTCGAAAAACTTCACAAAATCAATTTCTTTTGCATTTATTTTATTAATCCGTTTTCGACGAAATTCTTTTTCCCTCAAAAAACTTCACAAAATCAATTTCTTTTGCATTTATTTTATTCATCCGTTTTCGATGGAATTCATTTTCCGTCAAAAATCTTCGACGGAATCCATTTTCCGTCGAAAAACTTACAAAATCAATTTCCTTTGTATTTATTTTATTCATCCATTTTCGACGGAATTCATTTTCCGTCGAAAAACTTCATAAAATCAATTTCTTTTGTATTTATTTTAGTCATCCGTTTTCGACGGAATACTTTTTCGTCAAAAATCTTCGACGGAATCCATTTTTCGTCGAAAAACTTCATAAAATAATTTCTTTTGCATTTAATTTATTCATCCATTTTCGACGGAATTCATTTTCCGTCAAAAATCTTCGACGGAATCCATTTTCCGTCGAAAAACTTCACAAAATCAATTTCTTTTGCATTTATTTTATTCATCCATTTTCGACGGAATTCATTTTCCGTCGAAAATGTTCACAAAATCAATTTCTTTTGCATTTATTTTATTCATCCGTTTTCGACGGAATATTTTTTTCCGTCAAAAATCTTCGACGGAATCCATTTTCCGTCGAAAAACTTCATAAAATCAATTTCTTTTGCATTTATTTTATTCATCCATTTTCGACGGAATACATTTTTCGTCAAAAATCTTCGACAAAATCCATTTTCCATCGAAAAACTTCATAAAATCAATTTCTTTTGCATTTATTTTATTCATCCATTTTCGACGGAATTCATTTTCCCTCCAAAATCTTCGACGGAATCCATTTTCTCTCAAAAAACTTCACAAAATCAATTTCTTTTGCATTTATTTTATTCATCCATTTTCGACGGAATTCATTTTCGTCAAAAATCTTCGACGGAATCCATTTTCCGTCAAAAAACTTCACAAAATCAATTTCTTTTGCATTTATTTTATTCATCCATTTTCGACGGAATTCATTTTCCGTCGAAAAACTTCACAAAATCTATTTCTTTTGCATTTATTTTATTAATCCGTTTTCGACGGAATACATTTTTCGTCAAAAATCTTCGATGGAATCCATTTTTCGTCGAAAAACTTCAAAAAATCAATTCCTTTTGCATTTTTTTTATTCATCCATTTTCGACGGAATTCATTTTCCGTCAAAAATGTTCACATAATCAATTTCTTTTGCATTTATTTTATTAATCCGTTTTCGACGGAATACTTTTTTCGTCAAAAATCTTCGACGGAATCCATTTTTCGTCGAAAAACTTCATAAAATAATTTCTTTTGCATTTAATTTATTCATCCATTTTCGACGGAATTCATTTTCCGTCAAAAATCTTCGACGGAATCCATTTTCCGTCGAAAAACTTCACAAAATCAATTTCTTTTGCATTTATTTTATTCATCCATTTTCGATGGAATTCATTTTCCGTCAAAAATCTTCGACGGAATCCATTTTCCGTCGAAAAACTTACAAAATCAATTTCATTTGTATTTATTTTATTAATCCATTTTCGACGAAATTCTTTTTCCGTCGAAAAACTTCACAAAATCAATTTCTTTTGCAATTATTTTATTCATCCATTTTCGATGGAATTCATTTTCCGTCAAAAATCTTCGATGGAATCCATTTTCCGTCGAAAAACTTACAAAATCAATTTCATTTGTATTTATTTTATTAATCTGTTTTCGACGAAATTCATTTTCCGTCGAAAAACTTCACAAAATCAATTTCTTTTGCATTTATTTTATTCATCCATTTTCGACGGAATCCTTTTTCCGTCCAAAAACTTCACAAAATCAATTTCTTTTGCATTTATTTTATTCATCCATTTTCGATGGAATTCATTTTCCGTCAAAAATCTTCGATGGAATCCATTTTCCGTCGAAAAACTTACAAAATCAATTTCATTTGTATTTATTTTATTAATCTGTTTTCGACGAAATTCATTTTCCGTCGAAAAACTTCACAAAATCAATTTCTTTTGCATTTATTTTATTAATCCATTTTCGACGAAATTCTTTTTCCGTCAAAAAACTTCACAAAATCAATTTCTTTTGCATTTATTTTATTCATCCGTTTTCGATGGAATTCATTTTCAGTCAAAAATCTTCGACGGAATCCATTTTCCGTCGAAAAACTTACAAAATCAATTTCCTTTGTATTTATTTTATTAATCTCTTTTCGACGAAATTCTTTTTCCATCGAAAAACTTCACAAAATCAATTTCTTTTGTATTTATTTTAGTCATCCGTTTTCGATGGAATACTTTTTTCGTCAAAAATCTTCGACGGAATCCATTTTTCGTCGAAAAACTTCATAAAATAATTTCTTTTGCATTTAATTTATTCATCCATTTTCGACGGAATTCATTTTCCGTCAAAAATCTTCGACGGAATCCATTTTCCGTCGAAAAACTTCACAAAATCAATTTCTTTTGCATTTATTTTATTCATCCATTTTCGACGGAATTCATTTTCCGTCAAAAATCCTCGACGGAATCCCTTTTCCATCGAAAAACTTCATAAAATCAATTTCTTTTGCATTTATTTTATTCATCCATTTTCGACGGAATTCATTTTCCGTCAAAAATCCTCGACGGAATCCCTTTTCCATCGAAAAACTTCATAAAATCAATTTCTTTTGCATTTATTTTATTCATCCATTTTCGACGGAATTCATTTTTCGTCAAAAATCTTCGACGGAATCCATTTTCCATCAAAAATCTTCGACGGAATCCATTTTCCGTCGAAAAACTTCACAAAATCAATTTCTTTTGCATTTATTTTATTAATCCGTTTTCGACGAAATTCTTTTTCCCTCGAAAAACTTCACAAAATCAATTTCTTTTGCATTTATTTTATTCATCCATATTCGACGGAATACATTTTTCGTCAAAAATCTTCGACGGAATCCATTTTCCATCGAAAAACTTCATAAAATCAATTTCTTTTGCATTTATTTTATTCATCCATTTTCGACGGAATTCATTTTCCGTCAAAAATCTTCGACGGAATCCATTTTCCGTCGAAAAACTTCACAAAATCAATTTCTTTTGCATTTATTTTATTAATCCGTTTTCGACGAAATTCTTTTTCCGTCGAAAAACTTCACAAAATCAATTTCTTTTGCATTTATTTTATTCATCCATTTTCGACGGAACACATTTTTCGTCAAAAATCTTCGACGGAATCCATTTTCCATCGAAAAACTTCATAAAATCAATTTCTTTTGCATTTATTTTATTCATCCATTTTCGACGGAATTCATTTTCCTTCCAAAATCTTCGACGGAATCCATTTTCCGTCGAAAAACTTCACAAAATCAATTTCTTTTGCATTTATTTTATTCATCCATTTTCGACGGAATACATTTTGCGTTAAAAATCTTCAACGGATTCCGTTTTCCATCGAAAAACTTCATAAAATCAATTTCTTTTGCATTTATTTTATTCATCCATTTTCGACGGAATTCATTTTCCGTCCAAAATCCTCGACGGAATCCCTTTTCCATCGAAAAACTTCATAAAATCAATTTCTTTTGCATTTATTTTCTTCATCCATTTTCGACGGAATTCATTTTTCGTCAAAAATCTTCGACGGAATCCATTTTCCATCAAAAATCTTCGACGGAATCCATTTTCCGTCGAAAAACTTCACAAAATCAATTTCTTTTGCATTTATTTTATTAATCCGTTTTCGACGAAATTCTTTTTCCCTCGAAAAATTTCACAAAATCAATTTCTTTTGCATTTATTTTATTCATCCATATTCGACGGAATACATTTTCCGTCAAAAATCTTCGACGAAATCCAATTTCCGTCAAAAATGTTCTACGGAATCCATTTTCCGTCGAAAAACTTCACAAAATCAATTTCTTTTGCATTTATTTTATTCATCCGTTTTCGACGGAATACATTTTTCGTCAAAAATCTTCAACGGAATCCATTTTTCGTCGAAAAACTTCATAAAATCAATTTCTTTTGCATTTATTTTATTCATCCATTTTCGACGGAATTCATTTTCCGTCAAAAATCTTCGACGGAATCCATTTTCCGTCGAAAAACTTCAAAAAACCAATTTTTTTTGCATTTATTTTATTCATCCATTTTCGATGGAATTCATTTTCCGTCAAAAATCTTCGACGGAATCCATTTTCCGTCGAAAAACTTACAAAATCAATTTCATTTGTATTTATTTTATTAATCTGTTTTCGACGAAATTCATTTTCCGTCGAAAAACTTCACAAAATCAATTCTTTTGCATTTATTTTATTAATCCATTTTCGACGAAATTCTTTTTCCGTCAAAAAACTTCACAAAATCAATTTCTTTTGCATTTATTTTATTCATCCGTTTTCGATGGAATTCATTTTCAGTCAAAAATCTTCGACGGAATCCATTTTCCGTCGAAAAACTTACAAAATCAATTTCCTTTGTATTTATTTTATTAATCTGTTTTCGACGAAATTCTTTTTCCGTCGAAAAACTTCACAAAATCAATTTCTTTTGTATTTATTTTAGTCATCCGTTTTCGACGGAATACTTTTTTCGTCAAAAATCTTCGACGGAATCCATTTTTCGTCGAAAAACTTCATAAAATAATTTCTTTTGCATTTAATTTATTCATCCATTTTCGACGGAATTCATTTTCCGTCAAAAATCTTCGACGGAATCCATTTTCCGTCGAAAAACTTCACAAAATCAATTTCTTTTGCATTTATTTTATTCATCCATTTTCGACGGAATTCATTTTCCGTCAAAAATGTTCACAAAATCAATTTCTTTTGCATTTATTTTATTAATCCGTTTTCGACGGAATACTTTTTTCGTCAAAAATCTTCGACGGAATCCATTTTTCGTCGAAAAACTTCATAAAACAATTTCTTTTGCATTTAATTTATTCATCCATTTTCGACGGAATTCATTTTCCGTCAAAAATCTTCGACGGAATCCATTTTCCGTCGAAAAACTTCACAAAATCAATTTCTTTTGCATTTATTTTATTCATCCATTTTCGATGGAATTCATTTTCCGTCAAAAATCTTCGATGGAATCCATTTTCCGTCGAAAAACTTACAAAATCAATTTCATTTGTATTTATTTTATTAATCTGTTTTCGACGAAATTCATTTTCCGTCGAAAAACTTCACAAAATCAATTTCTTTTGCATTTATTTTATTAATCCATTTTCGACGAAATTCTTTTTCCGTCAAAAAACTTCACAAAATCAATTTCTTTTGCATTTATTTTATTCATCCGTTTTCGATGGAATTCATTTTCAGTCAAAAATCTTCGACGGAATCCATTTTCCGTCGAAAAACTTACAAAATCAATTTCCTTTGTATTTATTTTATTAATCTCTTTTCGACGAAATTCTTTTTCCGTCGAAAAACTTCACAAAATCAATTTCTTTTGTATTTATTTTAGTCATCCGTTTTCGATGGAATACTTTTTTCGTCAAAAATCTTCGACGGAATCCATTTTTCGTCGAAAAACTTCATAAAATAATTTCTTTTGCATTTAATTTATTCATCCATTTTCGACGGAATTCATTTTCCGTCAAAAATCTTCGACGGAATCCATTTTCCGTCGAAAAACTTCACAAAATCAATTTCTTTTGCATTTATTTTATTCATCCATTTCCGACGGAATTCATTTTCCGTCAAAAATCCTCGACGGAATCCCTTTTCCATCGAAAAACTTCATAAAATCAATTTCTTTTGCATTTATTTTATTCATCCATTTTCGACGGAATTCATTTTTCGTCAAAAATCTTCGACGGAATCCATTTTCCATCAAAAATCTTCTACGGAATCCATTTTCCGTCGAAAAACTTCACAAAATCGATTTCTTTTGCATTTATTTTATTAATCCGTTTTCGACGAAATTCTTTTTCCCTCGAAAAACTTCACAAAATCAATTTCTTTTGCATTTATTTTATTCATCCATATTCGACGGAATACATTTTTCGTCAAAAATCTTCGACGGAATCCATTTTCCATCGAAAAACTTCATAAAATCAATTTCTTTTGCATTTATTTTATTCATCCATTTTTGACGGAATTCATTTTCTGTCAAAAATCTTCGACGGAATCCATTTTCCGTCGAAAACTTCACAAAATCAATTTCTTTTGCATTTATTTTATTCATCCATTTTCGACGGAATTCATTTTCCGTCAAAAATCCTCGACGGAATCCCTTTTCCATCGAAAAACTTCATAAAATCAATTTCTTTTGCATTTATTTTATTCATCCATTTTCGATGGAATTCATTTTTCGTCAAAAATATTCGACCGAATCCATTTTCCATCAAAAATCTTCGACGGAATCCATTTTCCGTCGAAAAACTTCACAAAATCAATGTCTTTTGCATTTATTTTATTAATCCGTTTTCGACGAAATTCTTTTTCCCTCGAAAAACTTCACAAAATCAATTTCTTTTGCATTTATTTTATTCATCCATATTCGACGGAATACATTTTTCGTCAAAAATCTTCGACGGAATCCATTTTCCATCGAAAAACTTCATAAAATCAATTTCTTTTGCATTTATTTTATTCATCCATTTTCGACGGAATTCATTTTCCGTCAAAAATCTTCGACGGAATCCATTTTCCGTCGAAAAACTTCACAAAATCAATTTCTTTTGCATTTATTTTATTAATCCGTTTTCGATGAAATTCTTTTTCCGTCGAAAAACTTCACAAAATCAATTTCTTTTGCATTTATTTTATTCATCCACTTTCGACGGAACACATTTTTCGTCAAAAATCTTCGACGGAATCCATTTTCCTTCGAAAAACTTCATAAAATCAATTTCTTTTGCATTTATTTTATTCATCCATTTTCGACGGAATTCATTTTCCGTCCAAAATCTTCGACGGAATCCATTTTCCGTCGAAAAACTTCACAAAATCAATTTCTTTTGCATTTATTTTATTCATCCATTTTCGACGGAATACATTTTGCGTTAAAAATCTTCAACGGATTCCGTTTTCCATCGAAAAACTTCATAAAATCAATTTCTTTTGCATTTATTTTATTCATCCATTTTCGACGGAATTCATTTTCCGTCAAAAATCCTCGACGGAATCCCTTTTCCATCGAAAAACTTCATAAAATCAATTTCTTTTGCATTTATTTTCTTCATCCATTTTCGACGGAATTCATTTTTCGTCAAAAATCTTCGACGGAATCCATTTTCCATCAAAAATCTTCGAAGGAATCCATTTTCCGTCGAAAAACTTCACAAAATCAATTTCTTTTGCATTTATTTTATTAATCCGTTTACGACGAAATTCTTTTTCCCTCGAAAAACTTCACAAAATCAATTTCTTTTGCATTTATTTTATTCATCCATATTCGACGGAATACATTTTCCGTCAAAAATCTTCGACGAAATCCAATTTCCGTCAAAAATGTTCTACGGAATCCATTTTCCGTCGAAAAACTTCACAAAATCAATTTCTTTTGCATTTATTTTATTCATCCGTTTTCGACGGAATACATTTTTCGTCAAAAATCTTCAACGGAATCCATTTTTCGTCGAAAAACTTCATAAAATCAATTTCTTTTGCATTTATTTTATTCATCCATTTTCGACGGAATTCATTTTCCGTCAAAAATCTTCGACGGAATCCATTTTCCGTCGCAAAACTTCAAAAAACCAATTTTTTTTGCATTTATTTTATTCATCCATTTTCGATGGAATTCATTTTCCGTCAAAAATCTTCGACGGAATCCATTTTCCGTCGAAAAACTTACAAAATCAATTTCATTTGTATTTATTTTATTAATCTGTTTTCGACGAAATTCATTTTCCGTCGAAAAACTTCACAAAATCAATTTTTTTGAATTTATTTTATTAATCCATTTTCGACGAAATTCTTTTTCCGTCGAAAAACTTCACAAAATCAATTTCTTTTGCATTTATTTTATTCATCCATTTTCGACGGAATTCATTTTCCGTCAAAAATCCTCGACGGAATCCCTTTTCCATCGAAAAACTTCATAAAATCAATTTCTTTTGCATTTATTTTTTCATCCATTTTCGACGGAATTCATTTTCCGTCAAAAATCCTCGACGGAATCCCTTTTCCATCGAAAAACTTCATAAAATCAATTTCTTTTGCATTTATTTTATTCATCCATTTTCGACGGAATTCATTTTTCGTCAAAAATCTTCGACGGAATCCATTTTCCATCAAAAATCTTCGACGGAATCCATTTTCCGTCGAAAAACTTCACAAAATCAATTTCATTTGTATTTATTTTATTAATCTGTTTTCGACGAAATTCATTTTCCGTCGAAAAACTTCACAAAATCAATTTCTTTTGCATTTATTTTATTAATCCGTTTTCGACGAAATTCTTTTTCCCTCGAAAAACTTCACAAAATCAATTTCTTTTGCATTTATTTTATTCATCCATATTCGACGGAATACATTTTTCGTCAAAAATCTTCGACGGAATCCATTTTCCATCGAAAAACTTCATAAAATCAATTTCTTTTGCATTTATTTTATTCATCCATTTTCGACGGAATTCATTTTCCGTCAAAAATCTTCGACGGAATCCATTTTCCGTCGAAAAACTTCACAAAATCAATTTCTTTTGCATTTATTTTATTAATCCCTTTTCGACGAAATTCTTTTTCCGTCGAAAAACTTCACAAAATCAATTTCTTTTGCATTTATTTTATTCATCCATTTTCGACGGAACACATTTTTCGTCAAAAATCTTCGACGGAATCCATTTTCCATCGAAAAACTTCATAAAATCAATTTCTTTTGCATTTATTTTATTCATCCATTTTCGACGGAATTCATTTTCCGTCCAAAATCTTCGACGGAATCCATTTTCCGTCGAAAAACTTCACAAAATCAATTTCTTTTGCATTTATTTTATTCATCCATTTTCGACGGAATACATTTTGCGTTAAAAATCTTCAACGGATTCCGTTTTCCATCGAAAAACTTCATAAAATCAATTTCTTTTGCATTTATTTTATTCATCCATTTTCGACGGAATTCATTTTCCGTCAAAAATCCTCGACGGAATCCCTTTTCCATCGAAAAACTTCATAAAATCAATTTCTTTTGCATTTATTTTCTTCATCCATTTTCGACGGAATTCATTTTTCGTCAAAAATCTTCGAAAATCTTCGACGGAATCCATTTTCCGTCAAAAAACTTCACAAAATCAATTTCTTTTGCATTTATTTTATTCATCCATTTTCGACGGAATCCATTTTCCGTCAAAAAACGGAATACCTTTTCCATCGAAAAACTTCATAAAATCAATTTCTTTTGCATTTATTTTATTCATCCATTTTCGACGGAATTCATTTTCCGTCAAAAATCCTCGACGGAATCCCTTTTCCATCGAAAAACTTCATAAAATCAATTTCTTTTGCATTTATTTTATTCATCCATTTTCGACGGAATTCATTTTTCGTCAAAAATCTTCCGTCGGAATCCATTTTCCATCAAATCATTCGAAAAATCTTCGGAATCCATTTTCCGTCGAAAAACTTCACAAAATCAATTTCTTTTGCATTTATTTTATTCATCCATTTTCGACGGAATACATTTTGCGTTAAAAATCTTCCACGGATTCCGTTTTCCATCGAAAAACTTCATAAAATCAATTTCTTTTGCATTTATTTTATTCATCCATTTTCGACGGAATTCATTTTCCGTCAAAAATCCTCGACGGAATCCCTTTTCCATCGAAAAACTTCATAAAATCAATTTCTTTTGCATTTATTTTCTTCATCCATTTTCGACGGAATTCATTTTTCGTCAAAAATCTTCGACGGAATCCATTTTCCATCAAAAATCTTCGACGGAATCCATTTTTCGTCAAAAAACTTCACAAAATCAATTTCTTTTGCATTTATTTTATTCATCCATTTTCGACGGAATTCATTTTCCGTCAAAAATCCTCGACGGAATACCTTTTCCATCGAAAAACTTCATAAAATCAATTTCTTTTGCATTTATTTTATTCATCCATTTTCGACGGAATTCATTTTCCGTCAAAAATCCTCGACGGAATCCCTTTTCCATCGAAAAACTTCATAAAATCAATTTCTTTTGCATTTATTTTATTCATCCATTTTCGACGGAATTCATTTTTCGTCAAAAATCTTCGACGGAATCCATTTTCCATCAAAAATCTTCGACGGAATCCATTTTCCGTCGAAAAACTTCACAAAATCAATTTCTTTTGCATTTATTTTATTAATCCGTTTTCGACGAAATTCTTTTTCCCTCGAAAAACTTCACAAAATCAATTTCTTTTGCATTTATTTTATTCATCCATATTCGACGGAATACATTTTTCGTCAAAAATCTTCGACGGAATCCATTTTCCATCGAAAAACTTCATAAAATCAATTTCTTTTGCATTTATTTTATTCATCCATTTTCGACGGAATTCATTTTCCGTCAAAAATCTTCGACGGAATCCATTTTCCGTCGAAAAACTTCACAAAATCAATTTCTTTTGCATTTATTTTATTAATCCCTTTTCGACGAAATTCTTTTTCCGTCGAAAAACTTCACAAAATCAATTTCTTTTGCATTTATTTTATTCATCCATTTTCGACGGAACACATTTTTCGTCAAAAATCTTCGACGGAATCCATTTTCCATCGAAAAACTTCATAAAATCAATTTCTTTTGCATTTATTTTATTCATCCATTTTCGACGGAATTCATTTTCCGTCCAAAATCTTCGACGGAATCCATTTTCCGTCGAAAAACTTCACAAAATCAATTTCTTTTGCATTTATTTTATTCATCCATTTTCGACGGAATACATTTTGCGTTAAAAATCTTCAACGGATTCCGTTTTCCATCGAAAAACTTCATAAAATCAATTTCTTTTGCATTTATTTTATTCATCCATTTTCGACGGAATTCATTTTCCGTCAAAAATCCTCGACGGAATCCCTTTTCCATCGAAAAACTTCAGAAAATCAATTTCTTTTGCATTTATTTTCTTCATCCATTTTCGACGGAATTCATTTTTCGTCAAAAATCTTCGACGGAATCCATTTTCCCTCTAAAAACTTCACAAAATCAATTTCTTTTGCATTTATTTTATTAATCCATTTACGACGAAATTCTTTTTCCCTTCGAAAAACTTCACAAAATCAATTTCTTTTGCATTTATTTTATTCATCCATATTCGACGGAATACATTTTCCGTCAAAAATCTTCGACGAAATCCAATTTCCGTCAAAAATGTTCTAACGGAATCCATTTTCCGTCGAAAAACTTCACAAAATCAATTTCTTTTGCATTTATTTTATTCATCCGTTTTCGACGGAATACATTTTTCGTCAAAAATCTTCAACGGAATCCATTTTTCGTCGAAAAACTTCATAAAATCAATTTCTTTTGCATTTATTTTATTCATCCATTTTCGACGGAATTCATTTTCCGTCAAAAATCTTCGACGGAATCCATTTCCGTCGAAAAACTTCAAAAAACCAATTTTTTTTGCATTTATTTTATTCATCCATTTTCGATGGAATTCATTTTCCGTCAAAAATCTTCGACGGAATCCATTTTCCGTCGAAAAACTTACAAAATCAATTTCATTTGTATTTATTTTATTAATCTGTTTTTTTCGACGAAATTCATTTTCCGTCGAAAAACTTCACAAAATCAATTCTTTTGCATTTATTTTATTAATCCATTTTCGACGAAATTCTTTTTCCGTCGAAAAACTTCACAAAATCAATTTCTTTTGCATTTATTTTATTCATCCATTTTCGACGGAATTCATTTTCCGTCAAAAATCCTCGACGGAATCCCTTTTCCATCGAAAAACTTCATAAAATCAATTTCTTTTGCATTTATTTTATTCATCCATTTTCGACGGAATTCATTTTCCGTCAAAAATCCTCGACGGAATCCCTTTTCCATCGAAAAACTTCATAAAATCAATTTCTTTTGCATTTATTTTATTCATCCATTTTCGACGGAATTCATTTTTCGTCAAAAATCTTCGACGGAATCCATTTTCCATCAAAAATCTTCGCATTTAATCCATTTTCCGTCGAAAAACTTCACAAAATCAATTTCTTTTGCATTTATTTTATTAATCCGTTTTCGACGAAATTCTTTTTCCCTCGAAAAACTTCACAAAATCAATTTCTTTTGCATTTATTTTATTCATCCATATTCGACGGAATACATTTTTCGTCAAAAATCTTCGACGGAATCCATTTTCCATCGAAAAACTTCATAAAATCAATTTCTTTTGCTTTTATTTTATTCATCCATTTTCGACGGAATTCATTTTCCGTCAAAAATCTTCGACGGAATCCATTTTCCGTCGAAAAACTTCACAAAATCAATTTCTTTTGCATTTATTTTATTAATCCCTTTTCGACGAAATT
>JAVKPL010006055.1:0-25122 GCA_032173675.1 Gastrolobium villosum | reverse complement strand
TCGCGCAAATTAAAAATTATTTTTAATTAGGGTTCAAAAATTTGGAGTAAAGTGGAAACCCTAAGTCGTCTCTCAAGGAAATTGAATTGGTAAAAATCGCTTATGAAAACAGAAAATAAAATGGGGGTTTTGGATCTCGGTTGAATAAAAGACAGAATATAAAAACTGGGGTTAAAACTTCGTAATTAAAATTAACCAACCTAGGGTTAGGGTTCCATGGACGTCCTTCATTGGATAAAAATTACCAAATTCACGGTTGATCTCAATTGAATCAGAATCCTTATTTTCAATTGAGAACAATCGGATCATCAAATATGATGATTATTCCTTTTCCATGATCGCAATCGCGACCCTCAGATCGAATATCCACAATCGCACGATATCGATCTGAGTTAGGAAAAGAAACAAATCTGGTTAAAGAATTAGAAAAATTACCAAATTCACGATTAATCTCAATTGAATCAGAATCCTTATTTCCAATTGAGGTTAATCGGATCATCAAATCTGATGATCATTCTTCACCCATAATCGCAATCGCGAACCTCAGATCGAATATCCACAATCGCACGATATTGATCTGAGTTAGGGTAAAGAAACAAATCTGGTTAGAGATTGATCGCAGATCCTCTAAACAGATCCATGGAATCCCTTCCCCTTTGGTTGATTAAAAGGGGGTTTAGCCTAGCATGGCTAGGATAAACATGATTACAAATTAAATTGCATAAAAGAAAAAGAAGAAGAAGATGAAGAACGCGAAGAACGCTTCAGAGAAAATGCTTTGATCCACAATTCTGAAAATTACATAATCCTCCCCAAAAATGTTTTCCTCCTTTCCTTCATATGTCCCTAGGGTTCACAAACCAAATTGGGCTGGGCTCAATTCAGACCGGCCCGGCCCATTCGTCTAAAATGAAAAATAAAATAATAAAATAAAACTTAATTACAAGTCTAAAATCTCAGCAAAACATGTTCTTCTTGGCGTCAGAAATCGACCAGCATCTAGTCCGAATTGGGCTTCGAGCTCTTCATAAGAATTGTAGCCCTCTGTGTTATCTGAAAAACCCAACAAGAACGGAGTCAATCCGACAACTGTGGACCGAGATATGGCCAAAATATAGAAGTAACGTAAAGCTGAAAAATTCTGACAAAAATAAATTAAACTCAATCAAACACTAAAAATGTAAATTAACTCAAAACATCATTATTTTATTCAAATAAATCCTAAAAATACTAATCTAGAGTAACAAATAAGTGTAATAAAATATGTGTTATCAGTAATCGATTACCATGCTTGGGTAATCGATTACTATGCAGCAAAAATGACAGATTACAGCATTTTAAGCCCAAGAAAGGTTGTGTAATCCATCCCTAACCCCTTGGTACTCCCCACAACACATAATCATGTCCTAATGTAGGCTCTAGGCCCTTCCATCATGCATTTTCCTTAAATCAAACATCCTTTACAAAGTCCTCAATGTAATGGCCATTTACATACAAAGATGGACCATTTTTACAACATGAATACCAAGACTTCAAGGCTATAAATGTGGCAATGGACAAGTCCCATGCTCACTCAAATATACAATTATCCATGTCATGAATAATAAACTATAAACAAGACTTAGTATACCATCATGAACACTACAAAAGCATGGCAGTAACATCATGCAATATGTTCATGGCCTAAGTCTCAAAATACTAATGTCATGCTATGTGCAATCCATGGTCCTCCTCCAAAATGTCATGCAATCCCAATGCACCGCATGCCAAATCCAATGTCCACTATACGGGCTTCTTGCCCGAAGCTCCTCCCGGCTCATAGTGACCTGAAATGTGGTCCCCCAAACACGGGGTGAGATATACGGATATATCTCAGTAAACCAATGGAGCTAGAGGCTCTCTCCACTCCATGGCTCACTAAAATGTATAAATATGACATCATGCAATATGCAAGCAATACAATATCACCATCCAACTGGAGACACCCAAGAACATCCACGCATGGATTCATGTTCAAGGACTCCATCATATAACTCCCGAGACAATCCTGGCGCCTCTCCCATGGTTGAGAAGACTCCATGGCAATACCCAACCGGAACTCCTCATGAGCCCTATCCGGCGGATGTCCCACGTTTGGATCATCCTGGCGCCGCTCCCAGAGTCGACTCCACGGCAAAACCCGACTGGCATTCTCACAAGGATGAACCCAGCGGATGTCCAAACTCCACACGTCAACTGGCCAGTGACCAAACAATTTTCACAAAATACAAGCAATATGCATACAAGCACACAATCACACCATGTCATAACCACATAATCCAACCACTACCTTCCACTAGGTGTGGTGGAGCACACTAGGGATTAAACCCAAGTTCCAAGAGTTTACCTTAATACGAGCAAATCCGTTCCAAACGTATGCTCCAAATCAACCTTTCACAATCACGTCCGTGTGAGGCACCCTACAACAATCATCAAATCCAAATTACACCAAAACTCATTTTTCATGAAAATTCCTCAAATTTTCCTAAGTTAAAAACCTATCTTTTTCACCAAAAATTATCATAGCATTTCTAGCTTACAAGCATGATTCTAAGGCCTTTTCATCTAATAGCATTTTTCCATTTGGGCTCTCTATCATCACACATCTAAAATTGAAGGTTTAAAGCATAAATTCCTAGATCTATGAAATCAACCACAAAAATACCACAAATATACTCACAATGTGTTGTATGATCACCACCAAGGCTTCACTAAACCATAAGAAGATCAAAACTCTAACAAAGCTCCAAGAACCCAAGTGGGTCGGATCTGTTTTGCCCAAAAAACGCAGCCAAGAGATGGATTCAAGGGTTCTAAGTGTTACCAATGGCTTTGGAAGGTTGTTTACAATAGATTTCAACACCAAAATCAAGCGATTCGGTGAAGAAATGAAGAAATGGCAACAATGTGAAGAAATGGGGTTTTGGTTCCTTTTTGCAGGGGGGCGCGCGAGAATGAAGAAGAAAAGAGAAGGAAGGAAAGAAGAAAAAGAGGTGGGGGCCAAGTGACTTCGGTCACACGGGTCCCACACGCGATCTAACTTTAACCCCGATAAAAATTCCGATCATAAATTCTTAGTCTACATATTTTTCCAGTCCATGACATATTTTTATTTCTCCAAAATATTGATACAAATTTCACACCTATCGGTACACTCACATCACAGTATTTTAACACTTAAAAATCACTATTCATCAATTTTTTCCAAATTTGCCTATTCACTCAATTTTCCGCCCTGATTCCATTTCCAGTATTACTTTTGTCATTTGAAATCTCTAACTCAGTATTTAAGCCTCAGAACACACGGTTGGCAAATTACCATTTTGCCCTTTTTGCCCATTTTGGCCATAATCCTTGGATTTTCACTAATCCACCAATTTTCATTTCACAATATAATATTAAAATACACATTTAAATATTTGAGGTGTTATAAGTTCAAACGCAGAAACAAGACAGATGCGCAAAAATAAATATATTTTTTTGTTTTTTTTTTAACAGAAACGAAAATTAAAGAAAAAGAAGATGATCAAGAATCAGAAAACGATTTAGACCGATGCCATTTCCCTGGAAACGGCGCCAAATTTGACACGAGCTGACGAACTCGCGCAAATTAAAAATTATTTTTAATTAGGGTTCAGAAATTCGCAGTAAAATGGAAACCGTAATGCAGAAAATGCAAAAACTGAGAAAAGACGCGTCTGCAGAATCAAATTCCGATGCAGAATCAAAGGTGCAGAAATCGGAATCAGAAACACAAATGAGTTCAAACGCAGAAACAAGACAGATGCGCAAAAATAAATATATTTTTTTCGATTTTTTTTAACAGAAATGAAAATTAAAGAAAAAGAAGAAGATCAAGAATCAGAAAACGATTTAGACCGATGCCATTTCCCTGGAAACGGCGCCAAATTTGACACGAGCTGACGAATTCGCGCAAATTAAAAATTATTTTTAATTAGGGTTCAGAAATTTGCAGTAAAATGGAAACCATAAGTCGTCTCTCAAAGAAATTGATTTGGTAAAAATCGCTTATGAAAATAGAAAATAAAAGGGGGGTTTTGGATTTCGGTTGAATAAAAGACAGAATATAAGAACTGGGATTAAAACTTCGTAATTAAAATTAACCAACCTAAGGTTAGGAATCCTAGGATGTCCTTCATTGGATAAAAATTACCAAATTCACGAATGATCTCAATTGAATCAAAATCCTTATTTTCAATTGAGAACAATCGGATCATCAAATCTGATGATTATTCCTTTTCCATAATCGCAATTGCGAACCTCAAATCGAATATCCACAATCTCACGATATTGATTTGAGTTAGGTTAAAGAAACGAATCTGGTTAGAGATTGATCGCAGATCCTCTAGATAGATCCATGGAATCCCTTCCCCTTAGGTTGATTAAAAGGGGTTTAGCCTAGCATGGCTAGGATAAACATGATTAAAATTAAAGAAAAAAGAAGAAAAAGATAAAGAACGCGAAGAACGCTTCAGAGAAAAAGTACTTGATCCTCAATTTCAAAAATTCAGAATGAATAATAGTTTCCTACTCCGCCGTCATATACCCCTACCCAAATCGGGTTAGGGTTTAGTTCTGATAGGCCAATCTGTCCAAAAGTACGAAATATAACAAATAAATTAAAATAAAACTAAAACTTGGCTTTGGGCCACTTAAGTAATGGGGTTTTAATTTAAATGACAAGTCTAATAATAAAATAAAACTTCAGCAAAACGTGTCAATCAGACAACTGTGGACCGAGATATGGCCAAAATACAGAAGTAACGTAAAGCTGAAAAATTTTGACGAAAATAAATTAAACCCAATCAAAAACTAAAAATGTAAATTAACTCAAAACATCATTATTTTATTCAAATAAATCCTAAAAATACTAACCAAGAGTAACAAATAAGTGCAATAAAAAATGAGTTATCACGCTGATAGCGCCAATGTCGCGCCAGTAGCGTGTTGGATTAAATCTTGTGTTTTTTTGTGCTTCTCAATTGGAGGCATTTCATACTCTTACTATTATGGCAGGAGTGGCTAATGTTTTTTTTCCATTAAAAAATGTGTTACCCATTATATGCTAATTAAATACAAGTCAAAGAACAAAATAGTAAAACAGTGGTATTGCCAGCATATTCAGAAGCCATAAGGAGGAGGAGCACCCTCAGCCATTGCAAGAGCTTTTTTTTTCTTAATTCATTTGAAGTATTGCCTAAAATATATATATAATGTTGCTGGAGCATACCTCATATGTGCATTTAAAGGAAATAATGAAGGTCATTAAAATTAAAAAAACAAACAAAAAGGAAAAAAATCGTGAAGAATAAATATAATAAGCGCATGTAATAAATGCAAAGTAGGATTCTTTTTTATAAATATTTAATTTTCAATATAGAAACCTAAAAGTGGTAATAATTAAAACGGTAATAAAAAAAATAGAATATCGTTATCATGAAAATCAAATCAAATCAAATTTCAATATTAGATTTAATAAATCCAGCTAATCAATGCAGAATAACAAGTGAGGTTCAAATTCTATAAATTATACCACTTCATCTCCTCTGAAGTAAACTTTCTCTTTCTGTCTACATATCTCTCTCTCCCTCCCTCTCTTTGTCTCTCTTTACATCTGTTTGCCAAGAATGGTTGCTTTTTTCTTAATAGTGACTCTAGTTTTTTTCTTTTTGTATATAATAGAGACTCTGGTTTTGAAAGCTCAACGTGAGAAGATGCTTACGGACGACGACGTTTTGGGCTTAAATCCATTCAACCTGAACATGCAAAGAAGCAATGTCCAATCTCGTGCGCAATTGGGTTACAACCACAACATGCAAATAAGCAATATCCAATCTCGTGCGCAATTCGGTCACAACCAAAACATGCAAAGAAACAATGTCCGTTCTCG
This sequence comes from Gastrolobium villosum, assembly GCA_032173675.1. Lineage (NCBI taxonomy): Eukaryota > Viridiplantae > Streptophyta > Magnoliopsida > Fabales > Fabaceae > Gastrolobium > Gastrolobium villosum. The sequence goes on along the minus strand of JAVKPL010006055.1, from coordinate 19,172 downwards.
TGCGCAATCGGGTTACAACCAAGACGTGCAAAGAAGTAATATCCGATCTCGTGCGCAATTGGGTTACAACCACAACGTGCAAAGAAACAATATCCAATCTCGTGCGCAATTGGGTCACAACCAAAACATGCAAAGAAGCAATATCCGATCAGGTGCCCAATTGGGTTACAACCACAACACGCAAAGAAGCAATATCCGTTCTCGTGGTGAGTTGGGTTACTACCAAAACATACAAACAAGCAATATCCGACATCTTCGTGAGTTGGCTCACTACCATAACATGCAAAGCAACAATCGCCGATCTCGTAGGGAATTGGGTTACATCGAAACCATGCTAAATAGCAATGTCCGATCTCGTGGTGAGTTGGGTCACAACCACAACATTCAAAGCAGCAATATCCGTTCTTCTTCCATCACAGATTGTTCTATTTGTCTCACGGATATTGGGTCAAGAGCAATTGGCTTGCCTTGCTCACACGTGTTTCATCGCGATTGCATCACAAAGTGGCTAACGATTCGCAATACATGTCCTTTATGTAGATGCAGTGTCTTGTCTAGGAATGATTAAGTAAACATAACGTACGCTATTTATGCATTCTTGGTCTTTGTTTCAGAGCTTGTGGCTAGCTTGTCTCTTAAATTTTTGTATTGTTCTAGTTCAGTTACTTTTCTTTGGAGTAAGCTGTCTGGGATTTTTGGAGAGTATTGCTCTGTCCCGTGGATTCGTATGGTTTCCTTTTAATTAGCTTTAGAGGTTGTCATTCTTGAAAAAAATCTTGGTTTTTATTTTGTCAAAATGTTTGCATCTTTCTTTGTAATATCCGTTTAATTAGTTTTAATCTTGATTTACTTTTTTTTTCTTGTATTGCATTTGGAAGAGTTATAAGCTTATGCAAAATCTTCACTCTAGAATCTAAAAAGCCTTCTGTTGTATGTAATGACTGGTGTTTGATCTTATACAGATCCATGTTGACACAAAAGATGACATAACATGAACATGATATATTTTTATACAAGGTGAAGAAAGAGAGGACCAATCATATGATCGGATTTTTGCTTCTGGCGCTAAAAATCAAGAGGAAAATAAATATTATAAATAGTGGAACATATTTTATGAATATTTTGAAATTTCCCACTGCTAAAGGAATTGATTTTCTTATTGCTAATGTAGCAGCTGTCTATAATGGATATTTTATGAAAATCTATTTAAGGAAATTTTGTGTAAAATTATTAATTTATTATAATTGATTTACACAATTTTCCATCAATTGATTTAAACAATTAATAATAGTAATTATTTACTATATATTAATGCAAATCTAAGTTAAATCGATAATCGTTAACTACTAGAATTATTATCTTTAACAATTATAATAATGTATTAATTAATAATTTTAATAATTTAATATTTGAGGTTATTGAATGTGAGGATACGGATCTCCTCCTAGTATATTATCATAGAAAAAATTTAACCTTGAATCATGTATATCATTATAAAATACCAAACAATATGAAATCAAAATTGGGATTATGCGTACCTTATTGGATCATCACAAAGCCAAAAGAAAGAAGGGACTACATGCCAGATCTTCCTCTCTATCACCTATTTCGATAAAGGCAGCCTCAGCGATGAGAGCATGATGGCTTATGGAGTTTAACTCCAGTATAAATAGGCTAGAGAGAGGACCTTAATAACCCAGAGAAGAGTCTGTGCAGGGTCCACCCATTTAAATCGATAATCGTTAACTTCTAGAATTATTATCTTTAATAATTATAATAATGGATTAATTAATAATTTTAATAATTTAATATTTGAGGTTATTGAATGTGAGGATACGGATCTCCTCCTAGTATATTATCATAGAAATATTTTAACCTTGAATCATGTATATCATTATAAAATACCAAACAATATGAAATCAAAATTGGGATTATGTGTACCTTATTGGATCATCACAAAGCCAAAAGAAAGAAGGGACTACATGCCAGATCTTCCTCTCTATCACCTATTTCGATAAAGGCAGCCTCAGCGATGAGAGCATGATGGCTTATGGAGTTTAACTCCAGTATAAATAGGCTAGAGAGAGGACCTAGCTAATAACCCAGAGAAGAGTCTGTGCCCATCTGTGCCCATGGGTCCACCCATCATGGAAAACCAGCGTCACACAAAAGCCTATTACTGTCCAACTATGCCCAATAACATCAGATGCCAGAAGCCCAATCAAATGTGATCGCAATAGGCTTAGTTACAATATTTATATTGGAATATCCATTAACCCAATTAATATTAAAATACAAAACTAATTAATTAATATTGTGTAACGCCCTCCCTTGTATGCATCCAAGGGAGTCGTTTGCTAAGCGGAATTAGAGTCGTTAACGTCACATGAGCTAACAAAGCAGCATACAAAACCGTATAAAATTTTTCAACACTTAAATTCTTTTCATAAAGGTTTTCCAAAATAGTCATTGTTCACAAAAGTTCAAGCTAACATAATCATGATAAAGACTACAGTCATCCAAGATAGTTCCAAAACATTAATCATTACAGTTATCCATTTAAACAAACAGCAACACTGCTAATCCACGCATCAGCAATCAACAGCAAAATAATACTCCTTCAAATGCTCTTGCGTCCTCCTGCCATTTTGGAAAAATAGCAGCCCCGAAGGGGTGAGAATAATCCCAGTAGTGTGGCAATAAAACCAATAATATAACAATATTAACTAGGCACAAAATCATAAACAGTCACTTCAACATATCCTTGTCCCTTTTCCTTTTTATCATATTCATATATTGCGTATATAACGCCTTTCCTTTGCGCTTTTAGCACCGTCGTGCGCGCACTTCACAGTGGAATCAAATATCCCTTGGCACCTGAGCTCCATGTGGATTCCATCTGTGGGCCTATGCGGACTGATGCCAAGTGTCCCATACCCCGGTACCTTGGGGATGCCTATATGATGCTTGCTCAAACACATGGTCCTGTACATAACTATTCTAAAACAAGGCCTATATGATCTTGTTACATGCATGACATGCTATGCTTTCACACACAAAGCGTAAAAATGCGGTATAATGTAAGATGCATGCTTATATACCTTTCATATGCGTTATGCTGCCACATAACGTCTTTACCTCATAGTCATATAGCCATCACGGCACATTTTTGGCAGTTTCCTTTCATTATAAGGGAACATAATATTTTTACGGCATATGGAGCATCATGTTACAATTCTATACCAGTAGTCAATAGTTACATTAGGCATCATCGCCTGACACTTACCTTAGCTTTCCTTAAATATTACCAACGGCAGCGTAATATTCTCACTTCTTAAGCGCACCTAAATCAATTAAAACTAATCATTTACAGTGGCTATTTACAGCAGCAAAACAGTGAGCATACAGCAGCAAAACAGTGAGCATACAGCAGCAAAACAGTGAGCATTTACAGCAGCAAAACAGTGAGCATACAGCAGCAAAATAGTGAGCATACAGCAGCAAAACAGTGAGCATTTACAGCAGCAAAACAGTGAGCATACAGCAGCAAAACAGTGAGCATACAGCAGCAAAACAGTGAGCATTTACAGCAGCAAAACAGTGAGCATACAGCAGCAAAACAGTGAGCATACAGCAGCAAAACAGTGAGCATTTACAGCAGCAAAACAGTGAGCATACAGCAGCAAAACAGTGAGCATACAGCAGCAAAACAGTGAGCATTTACAGCAGCAAAACAGTGAGCATACAGCAGCAAAACAGTGAGCATACAGCAGCAAAACAGTGAGCATTTACAGCAGCAAAACAGTGAGCATACAGCAGCAAAACAGTGAGCATACAGCAGCAAAACAGTGACGTTTTAAACGTTTTCAAAACAGAAACAGTGGCGTTTTTAAAGCAGAAACAGTGGCGTTTTTAAAACAGAAACAGTGGCATTTTTAAAACAGAAACAGTGGCACTTTGAACTTCCAAAACAGTGGCATATACATAAGAAAACAGTGGCACATTTCTCTTTAAACAGTGGCCTAATCATACAAACAGTGGCATATAATCTTAAGCATTTTTATGCATACAATTCACCATGCAATAGCTCCACCATTCTAATTTTTACCATGCTCATACTTGAATCCCAAAACCACACATACTCAAGGAGACATTTAAGCACACATACATGGTTATACTAAGAAAGAATTCAAAGTTCAAGGCCTACCTCTTGTAGTACACCCTTCAAAGTCAAGAGTCACACCACCTTCTAGCTTCACAAGTCCACACTTCCTAAGAGGTCCTATGCGCAACAAGGTGAGGAACAAGGCTAGCACTAGCTTGGTGTATGGTTGAGGTGAAGGAGAGGGGGAGTTGGCTTGACAAAGTCTTCTTGCTCCAAGGTGGCTTGTTGGTGTGGCTAGAGGGAGTGAGGAGGAGGATTTGCTGCACAAGTGAATGGGGGCAGCCCCTCTTGTGCGCAAATTTAAAGGGAGAGAGAGGAGTTGCTATGATTAACCATCATGGAAGGTTCAGATTTCTTGAGAGGATGGGGCTGCATACAAGGGCTGAATCAAGCCAAGTGTTGGCTTCTAATTTACTCTATTTACATGCAAGGAATGAGGGGAGATTTGTTCAGCTTTGAGGGCTGCCCAAGTCAGAGAAATTTTCTGCATAGTTGGCCAAGTTATGCGCATGAAGTGAGGTGGAAGTGGTGCATCATGAGCACAAGAAAAAGGTTCACTAAGTCAACAAGCAATTGAACTTGGTGGCAGCCAAAAATCTGCATTTGTGCAGTCCTTGGTGCGCAAATGATGAGGGGAAAGAGGTTCATCATGAGTGCAGATTTGGGACAGTCCAAACACTCAAATTGGGGCTGTCCTAAGTCAGAAAATTTCTGCATAAAGAGCCAACCCATGCGCACAAGGTGAGGTGTGAGGGAGGTTTACTAAGTCCACAAGCAAGAGAGCTTTGTGGCAGCCAAGGATTCTGATTTTATGGAGCTGCCCTCTGCGCAAAAATGATGGGAATGCAGTCTCATGATGCATGTGGAAGGAGGAGGAGATTAGACTCATGAAGGGCTGCAAAAGCTTACCAAAAATCTGCACAATGCAGTCTCATGATGGAGAGTGAAAGTGGTTATCCAAGTCAACAAGTTATGCAGTCTTGTGTCATAAAAAAAAAATCTGCACCAAGACTCTCCATGTGCGCCTAAATGGAGGAGAATGCAGCCTAAAATCATGCTCAAAGATCCATGTGTCTTCCATGCAATTAAATTAAAATCAAGTTATGCATAAGCAAGGTGAGGTGGCGGTTTTACAAGGCAAAAATGACAGATTACTAAGGTCTAAATACTCTCACTTGTGCGCAAAAATTGAGAGAGAAAAATACCTTTGCCATGTGAGGGTTACTTGATACACAAGGCACTATACTTTTCATATGCGTTATGCTGCCTCATAACGTCTTTACCTCATAATCATATAGCCATCACGGCACATCTTTGGCAGTTTCCTTTCATTATAATGGAACATAATATTTTTACGGCATATGGAGCATCATGTCACAATTCTATACCAGTAGTCAATAGTTACATTAGGCATCATCGCCTGACACTTACCTCGTGTCTTTAACATTCTTTGCCAAACATCATCAATCCACATATCAATCAAACATTCCAAGAGCTAAGTTCTTGTGCACCTAATCAAATAGATACATATACATATGCTATCAGAATTTATTTCATGCTATTTCAATACTTCACCAACAAGTCCTAGGCTTCTATTTCATGTACCTTCATCGAATTGAAGTGTTTTTAGTGCCAATATTAGATACTGCCCTAAGAACAATATTATCCCTTGCTAGAACTACCATTTTTCCACTGTTTACATCATGAGAGAGTTCGGTTTAAAAGGCTCCTCTTAAGGAAATAATATTCTGACTTCATCTCATCTTAAATGAATTTATACAGCAACAAAATCTACATTTTTCCCTAGGTTCCCACATGCATATATATATGGTTTTCAAGCTTTCATTCCTAACAATATTTTGCCTTATAAAAGAGTTACCAATCAAATTCCAAGTTTCTTAACCAAGGCAGAATCGGTTCACAAAAGATAAAAGATTTCAATTCTCATTCTCATCTAAACTATATATATGGTGCGCTAGGATTGACTAATGAGCATGCTGTAAATTAGTTTAATGCATGTAGGGCTAGGAGTATAACGCAGTCCCTCAGAGCAGTTCGGTTCAAGGTGCTTGTGTGAAATTGTTGCATTTGTTGTTGTTTGTATATGTTTGATTCATCATTGCTGTTGAATTTAAATGTTAAATTGTTTGTTGGTTGTTGACTGCTTGGATTAAGATACGGGATTGTCTGAATCATGATTGGCACGTGCTGAATAAATTGTGAAAGTAGTTTGATTGAAATATTAGAATTATTTTGAGACATACTGAAGGCATTTGATGGAATTAAAGTAGTTTGAAAAATATTACTTGAACAGTTTGAGTCGTGAGAATCTTATAAGTTACTGCTTAATTGTAGGCTGTATTACAGGGATTTGACTTACTGTGATTGGTTGTGTAATAGTTGATTTCTGCTGTGATAAGTTTATAAGGTTGAGAAATTGAGTTTGACCTGGATTGCACTATTCTACTGTTGTGGTTATTGATTGTTGTTTAGGTGTGAGAGGGAAAGATTCTGCATGTTTGACCAAAACCCTCCTCATCCATCACCATCCAACCTTATGCGCATAGGACTTTGTGAGAAGAAGAAATTGCTTCAAGTTTGATCCATCACCATCCAACCTTCCAATCTTGTGCGCATAGGGCAGTGTGAGGAGAGAAAGTTGCTGCATATTTGACCTTAGATACTCTCCTCCATCCCCATCAACTCTTCCAACCTTGTGCGCATAAGTAGTCCTTGGTATGTGTCCTCTTGCTTTTGCAACTCACTTAGCACACTTACACATAACCTATGCCACTTGCTTGTCCCTTGTGTTGCGCTGATATGGCCAGTGTGCAGGCTGGTGTTTTGTGGCAGCCTTGTCATCTTGCAGCCTTGGAGGGAGAGAAGTCAGACCTGCATGATAGGAAATAGGCAGAAACCTCTTAGCTTTTCCTTTCCTTATGCATTCATGCTAAACCTTCAACCTTTGAGTGGACCAAAGCTCCTCATCCTCTGATTCTGACTTGGACAGCCCCTTTACAGATCAAGAATGCGCAGAATCCTGATACCTTGCAGCCTCAAATCATGTCTTTGCTTGTCAACCATCCAGCCATCATTCCCTAGTAGCATGCTTTGTCTTGGGCAGAAGTAAGGGGCAGAGGTTTGTCACTCTTGATGACTTAGCTTAGCATTATCTTACATGCACCCTATGAGGCTTTGTGTTCGGTCTGACGTGAGCAGAAAACTTCCCCAACCTCCTTCCTTTGCGTGCTCCATGGAGAGGAGACTCAAGCTCATCTTCTGCCTTGTGTAGTGTTTGTAAGCAAACTTCTCTCACCCATCTCTTCTTGGTCGAATACCACTTGGAGCAGCAACCTATCTTGTGTGTGGCTTCATGTCTCGAACGAAATCTGCATGGGAGTTTAGTGTAACACCCACTCTTGTATGTATCCAAGAGGGTTGTTTGCTAAATCGTATTAGAATTACAGCGGTATGGAAGCATTCTTTTGGAAACTTTATCAAATATTAATTAATTACAAACAATAAATGATCCAGAATTGATTCTTATAAAATCTATTAACAGAATGAAATCAATCATAGGAAATTTTAATCATAAAATCACTTTGCCGAATTTTCTATACTTTTCAGAAAACCTTGCTGCCTTATAAAATCCATATAAAATCGAATTCAGATGCGAAAAAAAATATTCCAAGCTTCAAAAAACTAGACATCCGGGGCGTCGCTTACATATAAATTATACGCGATTCGGAGGTGAATAGCCCCACGGAACAGAACTCTCAAGTTGCTTGAGCATTCTGTCCGTTTTCAGGAGAACCAGTTGTAGAGCAAAACTTATTAAAATTCGCACAGGTTTCGGATAAAAATAAAACCTGCACAGTTTGAAAGTAAATTCTCGGGGCTTCGTGTGCATATAAAATAATAGAAAATCGGAGTTCGTTTGCCCCTTGAAACATGACCCGTAAGTTACCTGTAAAACTGTTAAAAATTCGATACTTAAAGAAACGTTCAAAAACCCTTTTCACAAAGCATTTCCAAAACAGTCACTGCTCATAAAAGAATCAGAACAACATAGAAGATGATAAAGTCTACAGTCATCCAAGAGTACCGAAATATAAAGCATTACAGTCATCCAACAATCAAACAGTAACAGCAAAAATCCATGCATCAGCAAGCAACAGCAACTTCACTTCTTCATAAGCTTTTACGTCCTCCTCATTTAAAATCCTTATAATTTAGATACCTTAACTCAGTCCCAAATTATAAGATAGTCTTTCAAGTTTTAGTCTATTCATGCTTCTAGTCTATAACCTAAGGATATAAAATGTTCGAATTAAGAAGGGCTTAAAATAAGGAACAAAAACCATTTTCCCAAGCATACATCACGGTTTACAGAGGGAAGAAAGGAGTGCCTACCTCTAAGAAAAATGCAAAGCAACCGATACATAGCTCTAAGATGGAGGCTGTTTCTGCTGGAAGGAGAAAAGAGGGAAGGAGGAGAATTTGCTGCACAAGTGAATGGGGGCAGCCCCTCTTGTGCACAAATTTAAAGGGAGAGAGGAGAGGAGTTGCTATGATTAACCATCATGGAAGGTTCAGATTTCTTGAGAGGATGGGGCTGCATACAAGGGCTGAATCAAGCCAAGTGTTGGCTTCTAATTTACTCTATTTACATGCAAGGAATGAGGGGAGATTTGTTCAGCTTTGAGGGCTGCCCAAGTCAGAGAAATTTTCTGCATAGTTGGCCAAGTTATGCGCATGAAGTGAGGTGGAAGTGGTGCATCATGAGCACAAGAAAAAGGTTCACTAAGTCAACAAGCAATTGAACTTGGTGGCAGCCAAAAATCTGCATTTGTGCAGTCCTTGGTGCGCAAATGATGAGGGGAAAGAGGTTCATCATGAGTGCAGATTTGGTACAGTCCAAACACTCAAATTGGGGCTGTCCTAAGTCAGAAAATTTCTGCATAAAGAGCCAACCCATGCGCACAAGGTGAGGTGTGAGGGAGGTTTACTAAGTCCACAAGCAAGAGAGCTTTGTGGCAGCCAAGGATTCTGATTTTATGGAGCTGCCCTCTGCGCAAAAATGATGGGAATGCAGTCTCATGATGCATGTGGAAGGAGGAGGAGATTAGACTCATGAAGGGCTGCAAAAGCTTACCAAAAATCTGCACAATGCAGTCTCATGATGGAGAGTGAAAGTGGTTATCCAAGTCAACAAGTTATGCAGTCTTGTGTCATAAAAAAAAATCTGCACCAAGACTCTCCATGTGCGCCTAAATGGAGGAGAATGCAGCCTAAAATCATGCTCAAAGATCCATGTGTCTTCCATGCAATTAAATTAAAATCAAGTTATGCATAAGCAAGGTGAGGTGGCGGTTTTACAAGGCAAAAATGACAGATTACTAAGGTCTAAATACTCTCACTTGTGCGCAAAAATTTAGAGAGAAAAATACCTTTGCCATGTGAGGGTTACTTGATACACAAGGCACCTTAGTTGGGCAAGGCTTAGGGAAGATAAGGGTGGACACAACCTTGGGCTGAATTAGCTTGATCCAAGAGCCATACTTGGGCCATTGGCCACACACACAAAAGGATCCATTCACACAAGTCCAAAAGCAACAAGTCCACACACACTAGCCCACATCCAAACACTAATGCCTTCTAACACATACTCACATTACTCACATGATTTTAATAAATTCATATGCCTACATATACACCCTCCTATGATTTAATTTAATTAATTACCTTAGTCTTATCCAAGGAATAAAAATCAAACAATTCACAAGCCATGACACATAACACATAAACCATACATCCGAATTCTACACATGTACATATAGCATATAGTACTTAGGTATTCTACTAATTATGCGGGATGTTACACTCTCCCCACCAAATAGAAATTTTGTCCGCAAAATTAAACTTACTTAAGAGTTAAACAGTTCTGGATAGCGTTTCTGAATGTCGTCCTCGCGCTCCCAAGTGGCTTCAGCCGCCGATTTGTTGTTCCACAATACCTTCACCAAAGGAATCTCCTTAGAACGGAGTCGCTTGACGGATCTTTCAAGTATTTGGAATGGTTGCACTTGATACGTCAGATTTTCCTTTAGTTCTACTTCTTCCGGCTGTAATACGTGAGATGGATCAGAGAGATACCTCCGTAGCTGCGACACATGAAATACATTGTGAATTCCTGACAGATTGGGTGGTAAGGCCAACCGGTATGCAGACTCTCCAATCCGGTCCATAATCAGATACGGTCCTAAGTACCGTGGACTTAACTTCTTAACTCCCATTCTCCTTCCGAGTCCCGATGTGGGAGTGATTCTCAAGAACACATGAACTCCGACTTCGAAAGATAGAGGCTTATGACGCTTGTCGTAATAGCTCTTCTGTCTGGCCTGAGCCCTCTGCATATTCTCCCGAATCTTCTTTACTTGTTCGGATGTCTCTTGAATTAGATCAGGTCCTAACATACTTCGCTCGCCCACTTCAGTCCAACATAATGGGGATCTACATTTCCTCCCATACAAAGCTTCGTACGGTGCCATCTGAATACTGGAGTGGTAACTGTTGTTGTAAGCGAACTCAATCAAGGAAAGATAGCTATCCCAGCTGCCTCCTAACTCCAAAACACACGCTCGCAACATGTCCTCTAAGGCTTGAATGGTGCGTTCCGTCTGGCCATCGGTCTGCGGATGATAAGCAGTACTCAACCTCAATTGGGTCCCTAATGCTCTTTGAAAGGATTCCCAAAACTTAGATGTAAACTTGGGATCACGATCACTGACAATACTCGAAGGAACTCCGTGCAGCTTCACAATCTCCTGCAGATAGATTCTAGCAAGCCTTTCGGTATCATATGTGGTCCTAACACGCAAGAAATGAGCTGACTTTGTTAAACGATCGACAATCACCCAGATCGAATCATATCCTTCTCGCGTCCGAGGAAGTCCAACTACAAAATCCATCGAAATGCTGTCCCACTTCCATTCGGGAATCTCCAAAGGTTGAAGAAGTCCCGACGGTTTCTGATGTTCGTACTTCACCTTCTGACAAGTTAAGCATCGGGATACATACTCCGCAATATCACGCTTCATACCCGGCCACCAAAACGAGGTCTTCAAATCATGGTACATCTTTGTGGATCCAGGATGAACTGCATACTTACCCTTGTGAGCTTCCTGCAAAACTTCTTGCCTCAACTCTTCATTCGGCACAACCAGCCGTCCTTGAAACCTCCAGACATCCTTCTCATCCTTTACTACCTCTTGGTTACCAACCAACTCGCGGACTAACTCTTCATCCTTCTGAGCCTCCTTAATTCTACTGATCAATTCATTCTCCACCTTTATATTTCCCAATCTTATGCTACTTCCTCTCTCGTCTACCGATAAGTTCAAGTCTCGAAAGGCCTCAAACAACTTCAATTCTTCCATCATCAGGGTTGCAGTGTGTAGAGTCTTCCTGCTCGGGGCGTCAGCCACCACGTTCGCCTTTCCTGGGTGGTATTTAAGTTCAAAATCGTAGTCCTTCAGAAATTCCATCCACTGACGTTGCCGCATATTCAGCTCCTTCTGGTCGAACAAGTACTTCAAACTCTTATGATCGCTGAACACATCAAACTGCGACCCATACAAGTGGTGCCTCCAGATTTTAAGTGCGAACACTATAGCTGCTAACTCCAAATCGTGCGTAGGATAATTTTCTTCGTGAGGCTTAAGTTGTCGAGATGCATAAGCTACCGCCATACGATCCTGCATCAACACGCATCCAAGTCCTTTCAGTGACGCATCGCAGTAAACTTCGAACTTTCGAGTAGGATCCGGAATCGTGAGTACGAGGGCACTCGTCAATCTGCTCTTTAGCTCCAAGAAACATTCTTCACAAGCTTCAGTCCACTCAAAAGGCTTGTCCTTCCGAGTGAGACGAGTGAGGGGTTGCACTATCTGAGAGAAATTCTGGATAAACCTTCGATAATATCCGGCAAGACCTAAGAAACTTCGCACTTCGGTGACAGACTTGGGTCGTTCCCAATTCATGACAGCTTCAACTTTGCTGGGGTCCACCGCGATACCTTCTGATGAAATAACGTGGCCCAGAAACTGGACCTCTTTAAGCCAAAACTCGCACTTCGACCATTTCGCGTACAGTTGCTTCTCCTTCAAGACTTGCAAGACAATCCTCAGGTGTTCCGCGTGCAGCTCTTCATTAGCCGAGTAAATCAGGATATCGTCGATAAACACAATAACGAACTGATCAAGGAACGGGCGGAAGATGCGGTTCATGTAGTCCATGAATACCGCTGGAGCATTCGTAAGTCCGAATGGGATCACCTGATATTCATAGTGCCCATAACGAGTCCTAAAAGCGGTTTTCGGAATATCCTCCGGTTTGACCCGGATCTAATGGTATCTCGATCGTAAATCTATCTTGGAAAAAACTCTGGCTCCTCTCAGCTGGTCCATCAAATCGTCAATCCTCGGTAGCGGATACTTATTCTTCACCGTGACTTTGTTCAGCTGGCGGTAATCTACACACAGACGTAAGCTTCCATCCTTCTTCTTAATCAAGATAGCTGGAGCACCCCATGGAGAAGTACTCGGTCTGATGAATTCCTTTGCCAAAAGCTCTTCTATCTGCTTCTTCAACTCGCGAAGTTCCAACGGCGCCATGCGATACGGGGCAATGGAGATTGGTCCAACTCCAGGAACAAGTTCGATCGAAAATTCTATTTCCCTATGAGGAGGCAGTCGAGGTATTTCATCCGGGAATACCTCCTCGAATTCTCTAACTACCGGTACATTCTGAATTTGATTGTCAATCGAGGTCTCAGCCTCGATCGACAAAAGATACCCTGCTGCTCCCTTGCGGAGCTCTTTTCTAACTTGCAATAAGGAAATGAGAGAGAAAGGTTGAAAATTACCATCCTTTGCAGGAACAATGACTTTCCCCGCACGACAATCCAAGGTTATCCCGTTTTCCGTCAACCAGTCCATACCGATAATCACATCGAAGTGGAATACCGGCAGGACCACCAAATTAACTGTATACGTGTTCCCTTCGTACTGTAAGGTAACACCTCTGCAGATCTCTGATGCTATGCACGATCCTCCCGTAGGTGTGCTGATGTGTAACTCATAAGGTAACGGGGTTGGGGTGATGCCTATTCTTAAGGCAGTATGCTTTGCCATAAAAGAACCAGACGCTCCAGAATCAAAGATAACAGAAATTGGGTGACCATTCAAAGTGACATTACCTTTGATCAGGTTGGGAAACTTCTGCGCTTCATTCGCATCCAAAGTGAACACCCGAGCTTGCGGAGGCTGTTGATCAGCGTTCTGGGGGCATTTGTAAGCAAAATGGCCTTGCTGGCCGCATCTGAAGCATGCATTGTTGTTCTTGCGACAGACTCCAAAGTGATTCTTTCCACATGTGGCACAAACAGTCGCGCCCTGACGTCCAGTCGACGATTGACCCACCGTAAAGTTCCTCTTAAAATTTCCAGGCCGCGCCTGCAACGGCGTACCTCTGCCTCGACCCCTACCAGGTGCCGCCCTGAAGAATCTGCCTGCTCGATTTCCTCCGTGGAATTGTGGTGGTGGCTTGTTCAAGTTCTTGGCCTCCAGAATGATTCCTTCTGTCTGACGACTCTGGTTGATGAGTTCCGGAAGTGTGCGATTAGCCGTCGTCAAGATGAGCTTGCGGATTTCCGGATGCAATCCGCTCTCGAACTTCTCCACCTGCCATTCTTCATCATAAATGTTCCGGTCGAAGTTGGCGTACTCGATCAGCTGCCCAAACTTTGCGATATACTCATTAACCGTCATGTTACCCTGCCTGAGCGACAGCAGTTCAGTGTGCTTCATCCTTCGCATTGCCTTAGGAAAATACTTATCCAGGAATACTTGTCTGAACACGGCCCACGTCAGCTCCACGTCCTGAGCTCTCAGCAGAGCCCTCGCACCAGTCCACCATGTTAAAGCTTCCCCCATCAGCTGGTACGACGCGTAATCAGTCTTCTGCGCTTCCGGGCATGCCATGCGTTCAAAGATATGCTCGATCATCTGCAGCCACCTTGCTGCAGCCTCAGGGTTGTCTTCACCCTCAAAAGTGGGTGGTTGGAAGTTGCGGAAGTCTTTCAACCTCCGACGGGCAATTTCTTCTGCATTTTCATGCAGTGGGGGTTGGTTCAGATTCTGTTGCCTATGGTCGCGCCACTCTTGGCTCATATTCTGGATGAACGTTGCCAGTCCTCCAATAGTGGTGATAAGATCCTCTTCCGCATCGCCAGTCCTTCCCCGAGTTGAACCGCGACCACCCGCCATGATTCTGCACTCACAATATCAGGAAATGAGTTGATCAGGCTCACCGCAAGGTATTCATGGCAGCAGTCTCAAGTAGGCACTCGAGTTCAATTCGGGCAAGTTAGCTATGCATCCGTGTCTTATCCCAGACTAGTCTAAACAATCTAACTATCCTTAGTCAATATATACTTAAACTATAGCACATTTAGGCAGTCAATCAGCAGATAAACACAAACAGCAATCAATTCAATCAAACACAAGCAATTCCATGGACCAAACTGCTCTGATACCAATTAGTGTAACGCCCTCCCTTGTATGCATCCAAGGGAGTCGTTTGCTAAGCGGAATTAGAGTCGTTAACGTCACATGAGCTAACAAAGCAGCAAGCAAAACCGTATAAAATTTTTCAACACTTAAATTCTTTTCATAAAGGTTTTCCAAAATAGTCATTGTTCACAAAAGTTCAAGCTAACATAATCATGATAAAGACTACAGTCATCCAAGATAGTTCCAAAACATTAATCATTACAGTTATCCATTTAAACAAACAGCAACACTGCTAATCCACGCATCAGCAATCAACAGCAAAATAATACTCCTTCAAATGCTCTTGCGTCCTCCTGCCATTTTGGAAAAATAGCAGCCCCGAAGGGGTGAGAATAATCCCAGTAGTGTGGCAATAAAACCAATAATATAACAATATTAACTAGGCACAAAATCATAAACAGTCACTTCAACATATCCTTGTCCCTTTTCCTTTTTATCATATTCATATATTGCGTATATAACGCCTTTCCTTTGCGCTTTTAGCACCGTCGTGCGCGCACTTCACAGTGGAATCAAATATCCCTTGGCACCTGAGCTCCATGTGGATTCCATCTGTGGGCCTATGCGGACTGATGCCAAGTGTCCCATACCCCGGTACCTTGGGGATGCCTATATGATGCTTGCTCAAACACATGGTCCTGTACATAACTATTCTAAAACAAGGCCTATATGATCTTGTTACATGCATGACATGCTATGCTTTCACACACAAAGCGTAAAAATGCGGTATAATGTAAGATGCATGCTTATATACCTTTCATATGCGTTATGCTGCCACATAACGTCTTTACCTCATAGTCATATAGCCATCACGGCACTTTTTTGGCAGTTTCCTTTCATTATAAGGGAACATAATATTTTTACGGCATATGGAGCATCATGTTACAATTCTATACCAGTAGTCAATAGTTACATTAGGCATCATCGCCTGACACTTACCTTAGCTTTCCTTAAATATTACCAACGGCAGCGAAATATTCTCACTTCTTAAGCGCACCTAAATCAATTAAAACTAATCATTTACAGTGGCTATTTACAGCAGCAAAACAGTGAGCATACAGCAGCAAAACAGTGAGCATACAGCAGCAAAACAGTGAGCATTTACAGCAGCAAAACAGTGAGCATACAGCAGCAAAACAGTGAGCATACAGCAGCAAAACAGTGAGCATTTACAACAGCAAAACAGTGAGCATACAGCAGCAAAACAGTGAGCATACAGCAGCAAAACAGTGAGCATTTACAGCAGCAAAACAGTGAGCATACAGCAGCAAAACAGTGAGCATACAGCAGCAAAACAGTGAGCATTTACAGCAGCAAAACAGTGAGCATACAGCAGCAAAACAGTGAGCATACAGCAGCAAAACAGTGAGCATTTACAGCAGCAAAACAGTGAGCATACAGCAGCAAAACAGTGAGCATACAGCAGCAAAACAGTGACGTTTTAAACGTTTTCAAAACAGAAACAGTGGCGTTTTTAAAGCAGAAACAGTGGCATTTTTAAAACAGAAACAGTGGCATTTTTAAAACAGAAATAGTGGCACTTTGAACTTCCAAAACAGTGGCATATACATAAGAAAACAGTGGCACATTTCTCTTTAAACAGTGGCCTAATCATACAAACAGTGGCATATAATCTTAAGCATTTTTATGCATACAATTCACCATGCAATAGCTCCACCATTCTAATTTTTACCATGCTCATACTTGAATCCCAAAACCACACATACTCAAGGAGACATTTAAGCACACATACATGGTTATACTAAGAAAGAATTCAAAGTTCAAGGCCTACCTCTTGTAGTACACCCTTCAAAGTCAAGAGTCACACCACCTTCTAGCTTCACAAGTCCACACTTCCTAAGAGGTCCTATGCGCAACAAGGTGAGGAACAAGGCTAGCACTAGCTTGGTGTATGGTTGAGGTGAAGGAAAGGGGGAGTTGGCTTGACAAGGTCTTCTTGCTCCAAGGTGGCTTGTTGGTGTGGCTAGAGGGAGTGAGGAGGAGGAGAATTTGCTGCACAAGTGAATGGGGGCAGCCCCTCTTGTGCGCAAATTTAAAGGGAGAGAGGAGAGGAGTTGCTATGATTAACCATCATGGAAGGTTCAGATTTCTTGAGAGGATGGGGCTGCATACAAGGGCTGAATCAAGCCAAGTGTTGGCTTCTAATTTACTCTATTTACATGCAAGGAATGAGGGGAGATTTGTTCAGCTTTGAGGGCTGCCCAAGTCAGAGAAATTTTCTGCATAGTTGGCCAAGTTATGCGCATGAAGTGAGGTGGAAGTGGTGCATCATGAGCACAAGAAAAAGGTTCACTAAGTCAACAAGCAATTGAACTTGGTGGCAGCCAAAAATCTGCATTTGTGCAGTCCTTGGTGCGCAAATGATGAGGGGAAAGAGGTTCATCATGAGTGCAGATTTGGGACAGTCCAAACACTCAAATTGGGGCTGTCCTAAGTCAGAAAATTTCTGCATAAAGAGCCAACCCATGCGCACAAGGTGAGGTGTGAGGGAGGTTTACTAAGTCCACAAGCAAGAGAGCTTTGTGGCAGCCAAGGATTCTGATTTTATGGAGCTGCCCTCTGCGCAAAAATGATGGGAATGCAGTCTCATGATGCATGTGGAAGGAGGAGGAGATTAGACTCATGAAGGGCTGCAAAAGCTTACCAAAAATCTGCACAATGCAGTCTCATGATGGAGAGTGAAAGTGGTTATCCAAGTCAACAAGTTATGCAGTCTTGTGTCATAAAAAAAAAATCTGCACCAAGACTCTCCATGTGCGCCTAAATGGAGGAGAATGCAGCCTAAAATCATGCTCAAAGATCCATGTGTCTTCCATGCAATTAAATTAAAATCAAGTTATGCATAAGCAAGGTGAGGTGGCGGTTTTACAAGGCAAAAATGACAGATTACTAAGGTCTAAATACTCTCACTTGTGCGCAAAAATTGAGAGAGAAAAATACCTTTGCCATGTGAGGGTTACTTGATACACAAGGCACCTTAGTTGGGCAAGGCTTAGGGAAGATAAGGGTGGACACAACCTTGGGCTGAATTAGCTTGATCCAAGAGCCATACTTGGGCCATTGGCCACACACACAAAAGGATCCATTCACACAAGTCCAAAAGCAACAAGTCCACACACACTAGCCCACATCCAAGCACTAATGCCTTCTAACACATACTCACATTACTCACATGATTTTAATAAATTCATATGCCTACATATACACCCTCCTATGATTTAATTTAATTAATTACCTTAGTCTTATCCAAGGAATAAAAATCAAACAATTCACAAGCCATAACACATAACACATAAACCATACATCCGAATTCTACACATGTACATATAGCATATAGTACTTAGGTATTCTACTAATTATGCGGGATGTTACATATTGCCCATAAAATAAAATTTCTAACATTCTACTAGTTGGTCTATATTAATTAATTTAATATTGTTTTGAAAATCTTTTTAATATTATTTTGACAGTATAGCAAAAGGGTTTTATGTTTATTATGTTGTAGGAAAAGTGATTGTGTAATGTTATAGAGATTCATTTTGCGTGCCATATTTTTTTCTTTTTCTTTTGTTTTAAAATGTGTGGGCCCCATAAAATATTGTGTGTGGAGGAATAGAGCTGTCAAAACAGCCCCCAGCCCGCGGGCTGGGCCCTATAGCCCCAAGTTTTAACCCCCTTTTTTTTCAGCACACATATGGGAGGGTTATTTTTGACCCTAGCCCCATTAACCCTCATTTCTTTTGGGTTAGGGTGGGGTTAACCGCGGACCAGCCCACTTTTTTTTTTCTAAACCCTAAAACCCGAATTTCTCATTTCTCTCTCTGGTTTTCTTCTTCCAATTTCTTCTTCTTCACGCGTTCTTCTTCTTCGCAGTTGATACACTTCCTCAAGCAGTTTCTTCATCGTCATTAAGGCTTCCCTCTCTTCAATTTTCTCCTTCATATTCTTCTTCATTGTCTTCGTTGTCACTTGCAGCACGGTTGAACCATAAGGGTCTGAAGATGATGGGAATCAGAACCAGTGTTGTAGCCATGCCAGAGTCCCCCAAGAACACCGTGCTTGACGCTTGTTACTGGAGCTGGTGGTCGCACATGAGCAAACTTTCTGTTCTATGCTTTGATGGGTTTTCCTCAAATTCTTTGTTTTCTTGCTATGGAAAGAGAAAGAGATAGAGAATTTGGACTAGAAAATGACATTTCAGGTTTAGCTTATTCTTTTTAATTGAGGTTTTAATTGAGGTTCAGTGATTTGTAGGTTGTTGGAATTTATAAATTTAGTGGTTTTGAATATGGGTTTTGATAATCTAGATGCATTGATATTTCTAACGCAGGGTTAATGTTTCTAAATTTACT
>JAVKPL010006054.1:0-24997 GCA_032173675.1 Gastrolobium villosum | reverse complement strand
GGCTAATACTGCGCGGTTAGTGGCTTGGGCCTATAAATAGACCCATTAGTGGGCACAAAACCCTAGGCCATACATTTCCTACGTGAATAGTGGCTGCTGCTGCCACCCTTCTTCTTCTTCTTCTTCTTCTTCTTCTTCTTCTTCATTCTTCATTATTTATACAAGAGATCACCTTTCAAGCTTGTTTAAACACTTGTGAAGGTGAGAGTAAACCTTGGGGCTGCATTGTCATCATTTGTCTAAGGGTAGTTAGTGAGCATGAGTTTGGAGCTTTAGTAATGGCTACTTTGTGGTAGTCATTGTGAGCTTCAAAGTGCCTTCTTGTGGTGCAAGAACCCACCTTGAAGTGCCATTTTCGTGCTCCTACTTAGGCTGAGTTTGAGGAACCTTGGGAGAGCTCCAAGAGCACAACTTGCCTCTGTTTTGAGCTTTGGTAAGTTATACCAACTATGATCATGGGTTTAAATGCTTAAAAATGGAACCTTGATGCAAGTATTGAGCTAAGTTAATAACTTAAGGGTGAGGTAGGTTAAACACACCTAGAAATGCATGTTTAAGTGTCTTTAATCGGTTAAAAAGTTGAACCTATGGATTGGATATTCACGAAATGCAGAAAATGCATTCTGTCGTACATATTGGATATTTCGGGCATATATCCGGATATCAGTATCCGGATATCCATATCCGGATATGGGGACAGCAACGAACCTGTTTCGATAAAAATTCATATCTTGAGCTACAGAGCTCCAAATCGAGTGCCGTTTGGACCTATGTGTAGCTAACACATAAGGCTATAACCCTGTAAAATTTCGTAGCCATTGGATAAGTGGTTTGATCTCAGTGTTACTTTAAAGTCGCGTCTTGGTTGCTGGAAATTCAGTTGGCAGCAGTCACTTTGCGAAAATCATAACCGGAGTTATACAACTCCGATTGAGGCATAAAGTATATCGTTGGAAACCTCAAGATGTCTAGTTTAACATTGTAAATATTAGAATATTAATATTGATATAATTATTGGTCTAAAACAGATTGTGATTCTGCTGTGTTTGGACTTTGAGTTTGTGCGGACTCTTGGCTTGGATAGCTAGCTTGCAAGGTAAGCTTTCGTGTCCTCGGTTTAGCCATTTTGATGTTCCACCATGTCCCATGGGGATTGGGTTTATGCATGCTGTGTTACATGCTTTGATTATTTTGGAAATGCTGTTGAGCTGTTTATATGTAATGAGCTATTATGATATGCATGTGGTGTCCACCTAGACGGCAATCCTGAGTATGTAGTACATACAAGATGGAGAAGCATGTGGGTGAGGTGCAGGTAGTATCCATGTACTCATGTAGGCATAGACGTATTCCTACATTTTTCTTCTTTGGCCAGTAGATTTGAAAGCACACATGACATGATTAATTGCTGCATCGCATGATTTTAGAACTTATACTGTAATACTGTTTTTAGAACTTATATTACACATGTAAGTGAGCTTGGGTGGAGACTCCTTGAGGACCCCTTGTCTTACTGAGATTTCTTGTTAGAGATCTCACCCCACGTTTGGGGACGCTTATTTCAGGACCAGGTAATGTTGAGGGCTCAGGTGGCAGGAGGCCAGAGTTGAGCTGATATTCTGATATGCTGTCTTGCTGGATTTGCTGTTATGTTTTCCGCTTTTATTATGCTGATTATGTTGAGACTATTTGTTGGGCATTGTTACCTTATTTGGTGAGCATGGGGTTTGTCCATGCCACATGATTGAGTTGTTGTCCTTTTATTTTAATGCTGTAATTAATGTATCAGGATTTTGACCCAGGCTGCATGTGTAGTCCTGCGGTTCTAGATACACACATTATATTTATGTACGAGGTATTCAGTTAGTTGTCTTGCAATTTACATACAGGCAATATTTTTATGAAAATGATTAAGTAATCAAGTTGGTTAAGTTAATGACGTCATAATTGAATTAAAGAAAAAGTTATTCCGCATTTTTATTAAGCGTGGCTTAATACGATAGTGTGTTAACAATCCGGGTTAACACGGGCTGTTACAACAGGCTTGTTCAAACAGGACCAAAATAAAAGTGGTCCAAAACAACAAGCAGACATTATCTGGAACAATTATCTCGTTTCAAAATTTAATTATTACAAATTTTAGGGAGAAAATAAACTAATTCTCACTCACTTGTAAAATGCATATGATATATATATATATATATGGCAAAAGTATTTCTATAGCAACTTTAGATAAGTTTATCTACATAGTTAAAAATGGTAGCTGTAGATAAACTTATCTAAAGTTGCTGTAGAAATATATATACATAGTTAAAACATAGTTATATACATATATATATATATATATATATATATATATATATATATATATATATATAAAACACTATTTTTGTTTACAGATTGATCTAAAAATTATAAATATCTGCATGGCATTTATTTTAAAATAATTTATGAGAATGATGGATTTTTATTTCCAAAGAACTAATTTAATGAAAAATTTGAAAATAATTTAAGTAATTAGAATTGAGTTAGTGGTAAGAGGGGTTTACCCGGTAAAAACCCCGATTGCTATAACACCTCGCAATAATACTCTTTAAGATTTTAAAATGTAAAAAAAAAGACATTAAAAATTAAGATTTAATAAAATCACAAGTGTTTATTGTAAAAGTTTAATTCCTCAAATCATAAATATATATAGAATAATTTAGGAATATAATAAAATCATATGCAATATGAAATCTGTGAGAATAGTCGTTTAGAAAATGATTAAGTGTTGTTGTTCTAATAAAAAAGAAATTGACTTTGTGAAGCAAGTAAGTGTGAGCTGGGTCAATTACTACCGTAAATCTTTTTCATTGGAATGAAGTAATTAGATTCGATATCTGCGTCACTATGATCAAAGAAATGATTTTAGGAAAAAGCTAGTGTCATAAATATGCCAAAATTTAGAAAACCTCCTCTATCTATGGGTTATTGGGGAAAGATATACTTAGCATAAAAAAAGCTTACAACCTTTACAACTAATCTAATTATCATTGATTTTCGTTAATCTAACAATTATAATTTATTGAAAATTATTGGGTTGTATTTATTAATTAATTATTATTTCCAATAAATTATAATCGTTAGATTGACGGAAATCAACGATAATTAGGTTGGTTGTAAAAGTGATAAATTTTTTTGGTAATAAGTATATCCTGTTCCTGGGTTATATTGCAAAATATTATTTATCCTTAAAAAGTTAATGAATTTACTAAAACTTACATTACATACAGACTCATTTGTACGGCAAATTTCCTGTAAGAAGTCAATATCCACTGTTTGATAAGTTTTTACTACATGAGGTTTTCTGCCGATAACCAATAATTGAAACTTGTTTCTTAATAATAATAATAATAATAATAATAAGCCTTGAAAAGAAAAAGATTGCAAATATTATGGTATCACTCGATAACCAATAATTTAAACTGTGAAAGGTTTGTAATAATAAGAAATGATTGGATAATGAATAATAAGCCTTGTTTGGTGGGGAAAAATTTTACTGAAAATTAGATTGCAAAGTGCATTAAAGGTGAGTAACCGGTTTTCACCCACCTTCAAATCATCATCCCTCTTAATCCTACATTTATTCCTAAAGAAATGCATGAGGGGTTTAAGGGAACTAGTTAAGGTACTTAAACAATTGGTTAATTAGTACTTACTTGTATAGACGGTTGCTGCTTCCTGTGCTTAGTTGAAGTGCAGGTCCATTAATTCGTTGTCTTCTTGACACAAAGCCACTGCCATTTGCTGTAAATTATGATAAACATATACATACTAATTAAGAAGACACAAAAGATAGAGCCTGCAATATGAGATTAGTACCTGCTTACCTTTTTTACTCTCTTGTCCAAGTTATCCTGCTCTCTCTTTAAATTCTTATATGCATCAAAGTCAAATGTGGAAACAAATTTAGTGAAAAGAAATTCAAAATTCTCATATCACTCAAATGTAACGGAATTGCCATTTTATATAAGTGTAGGTCTGATTATATACAATTGTCCGAATTTGAAAACAAGAAGGGGAAGGTACAGGTGCATGCACATATACATTCATGAACATTGAACGAAGATGAAATATAATTGTGATGAGAAGCTATGCATCTCCGTGTCCAGATATACACTTGCCTCATGGTTCATGTACCCAGGTTTAAATCCGTGCAAAGCAATTTGCTTTAATTTACAATTTGATCTTAAAAAAGACAAAAGGAGAAACAGCCCCATTGCCATTGAGACTATTTTATAGGTGGAGGTGGAACTGGTACCGCGCGTCCATATATCCACATTCGATTACCCAATTAACTCCATTTCAATTACACCTATTGAAACACGTGCGCATACTGAGTGATCATGTATTGTTATGTACTAGCTATTCTTTCAATTTTCTTGTAATAATAATAGGGTTTTATTTTTTCTTATATTACATGAGACAAGTTGTCTCATGCAACATACAAAAAATGTGTAGGACCTATTTTTTATTTTCTCTCTCAATTTTTAGTGGGTCCCAGTCCACTTTTTGTGTGTTGCATGAAATAACTTAAGTCTCATGTAACCTAAGAAAAATAAAACCCATAATAATAATAATAAATCACATGTTGGGGCGTTATTTTCGGTAAGAAGTATGATTAATCCATCTTTAACAGGTATTTTTTTTTTAGTTGGTAACAGTTATGTTTAGTTGTGACAGCATATCAATCAATATAAGACAAAACAAAAAGGTTTAATATTATATCAAAGGACTCATTATGGGATATTACCAAAAAATGGACTCATCATGGGAGTTCTTTCGGTGGAAAACCCAAGACGCACGGTCGTAACTGTCTGCATCTGGAAATTTATAATATATATGAACTTAATTAACAATATTAATTTAATAATTGAAAGTGGCAAGAATTTTGAAGTTTAGTATTTATTGTGGACCCAACAAAGCCTTATTGTGTCGACAAAGTCATATAAATTGTATTAAAAAAAAAGTCATATAAATTGATATCCGGTCAAATGATATAAAATAGTATTTATCTTTTTAAATGACATAATTTATGTCATCTCATTCTCATATAAAGATGAGACTCACACCTTTATTTTTTTCGTCCACTCTCACTCCTGTATCTTATACCTCTTCCTTTCACTTAAAATGACACAACTTTTAACCATCACTGATCCCTGCACTCCGGATTAGTCCCATAGCCAGCTCAAATAGTCGAAGCCGTAGGGAAATCAGGGGAGCCAACTCGCCTCAAAGAAGTAATTAGGGTTTGGTAACTCCAAAAAAAAAATGACACAACTTTATTTTATTTAAAATAATACACACTCTTCTCAATCCCAAGTTTTAATTTAATGACCCTGAGGCAGGTCTTCTAGGGACAGTGACCAAAGTGTCACATTTGGATAAAAAGATTATCAGACTGCCACGCCAATAGTAAATTTTGCCAAAATGTCACGCGGCATAATTCGCTACACAGTGTAGCGAATTATGTATGCAAGTAATTCGCTACACAGTGTAGCGAAATATGTCACGTCAGGATGCTCCGAACCAAAAAATGTCATGTTCAAAATTGTTGAATTCAACAATTTTGACACATGGCACTTTTTGGTTCTGACGTGGCATATTTCGCTACACTGTGTAGCGAATTACTTGCATGCATAATTCGCTACACTGTGTAGCGAATTAAGCCGCGTGACATTTTGGCAAAATTTACTGTTAGTGTAGCAGTGTGGTAATTTTTTTTTCCAAATGTGACAAAATGGTCACTCTCCCGGTATTCTACGGTTATGGACTATATATTACTCTCTCTCGTTTGCGTTTATTTCAGATTTTAAAAATATATTTTATTATATAATATTTTAAATTCTCTTTAGTAAAGCTGCGAATAGGATATTGTTAGTACCAAATAATATTATTATTAACGTCACAACTACCGTATCTTAATCGTTAATTTCCGTCAATCAAAGATTATTATTTTCACAAAATAAATTCATTAATTAATTATTAATTCGCAATAAATGGTAACTGTTGATTGGCAGAAATCAACAGTTAAGATAAGATAGTAACATTATTTAGTAATAACAATATCTATCGCTAGAAGCTATTCTTAAGACTTTTAGTTTTTTAAAAACTTATATGGTTATTATAAAAAAAATTAAATATATATTATTAATTAAAGAATAATAAATTTAAACTATTGAATCTAAGTTCAACTTAAACTTTCTCATAGAGTCAAGGGAAAATGGGAAAGTTGAATTATTCCCGTGATCTCTGATCGTGGTTCTAATCATTTGCCAAAAATCACGTCGGTGGGAAAAATGTTTATCCTTTTAAATTATATATTTTATGTTATTTTATTCTTATAAAATAGTGAAATTCACACTTTTTTTTTGTTCACTCTCTCTACCCATGATCTATCTCTTTCTCTTATTTAAAAGGACAATCTTATATCCTTTAAAATGACACATATTTTTCTCATTAATTAATAAAAAATATTTCTGATGTTGTATTAAATAATTTGTCTCATGCAACGCATAAAAAATGGGTGGAACCAATTTTTCTTTCTCTTTTCCTTAGTGAATTTCACCCACATTTTTGTGTGTTAAATGAGACAATTTATCTCACGTAACATGAGAAAAAATATCTCTCTTAATTAATCTATTATCCATTTATTTTGAAAGCATATTATTCAAATTTTCAACGCTTACCAACAGCTATTTTCGCTTGTCCCAAGTCTCCTTTACATTTTTTAGGAGAATTTAAGTTCTTAACTTTAATATGGATTATTTTCAATACAATTATTTTTGTTTTTGGTAAGAATTTTCAATACTATTAACTTTTGATTATTAAAATTAATTAATATATACTATTACCAATGCCACTTGGCTTTCGATACTGAAGGTACAATGCACCAACGATCTCAAAAAAAGCAAAAATTAAGCACAATAACAAATAACAAATCTCAAATAATTATTAATTTATCTGCTACCCTTTCTTCGGTATTTATGTATCTAAGTATCTGCAAGCGTCCAATAAACAAGATTATGCATTCAAAATGCCCATTAATCAAGTGGGAAGTGGGATTAGTGAAATGCAATAGACTACCTAACAAATCAAAGCAAGGAATAAGATAAATGAGAAGAGAACCAACAAGAGGTCACAACCAAAACTACACAAATTTCAAGACCATAAAAGTTCTTGACACTGACACAATACTACGCACCTGGTTCGAATGATCTTAATTTGCACACTTTCGATGTGTTCATTGTACCCAAATTGTATTGTGGATTTGCAATTTAATTACCACATGCAGCAACCAGCTTCCTAAATTTGCTTTCTATTTCTACTATTTGACTCACGTGCTTAATTTAACGTCTTTATAAATAGTGGGAGGGAATCAACACTTATTAGAAATTAATTCTGTGTAAATAATTATATTTCGAAAAGCCCCCTGCTCAAGTATAATTAGGCGCTGCCATGACTCCCAATTGCTCATTCATATACATTTGAACAGGAGTTTGGATAAGCTTGTAATACGGGTCAAAATATTTTATTTGAAAGCCTTAAATTCGGCTTTCGCTTACCACCCTTCTTTTTGTATGAAACATATAAATAATGGTAATACTTTTTCACAAAAGCCTATTTCATGTTCTAGCTTTGAAATTTGATAGACTCCTTTTCTTTAAGGTGAAATTCCTATGTTTACTTTATTTGCAGCGTTTCATTTTTTCTACAGTAGTTCTTAATTAGGGGATGGAACATGTTATTAACTTTATAATCGTTTTTTTCAAAGTGGATGTGTTTGTTTATAGTTAATAATTTTTTATTTTTTTTTGGTAAGCTCTTCATTAATAATTTAAATTTGAAGCGACATATTCTTAAACTTTAAATTTATTGAGATTTTTTTTATCAAGATATAAATTTTGACAAAATATTAGGGGTGTTCATCAACCGAACCAAACTGATTCAAATTGCGGTAACCGAACCGAAAACCAAAAATAAAAAAACGCAAATTTTAATTGGATTGGATCGATTTTCAGATTGGTAAATGAAAACCGATCCAATCCAAACCAATCCAATATATTAATTTTCCTCTAACTAATTGGGTCTTTCCCTAATCGATCATAGCCCAAAAATTTCTAAACCCAAGACCTAATAACCCATCAACTAAATCCAAAAAAAATCTAGTCACATTTTATCAACAAAATTTCATCTATGTAGTGGTTCATATCTCATTTTCCAAAAAAAGAAAAACTATATTATCGTTTACTATGCTTTTGTATTTAAAAAATAAATAAAATTACAAAGCCAATATATACAAAAGATGCTATTTACACAATAATCATGAAACAAATTTTAGAATTTTTAAAAAATTGAAAACCGATCCAATCCAATCCAAACCGAAAGAATTTGGATTGGATCGAATCGGATTTGAAAAAAATACAAACCGTAGGAATTGAATCGGATGATTTTTGCTTCCAAAACCGATCTAATCCAAACGCGAACACCCCTACAAAACATAAGTATAAATAATACAGTTCAATTCTGATGAAGTATAATTAGATAAAAAAAAAAAAAAACTACACTCTATATTATTTAATAAATTTCACTGCACGAGTTGTTTAACTTTTTAAAATAACGTGACAAAATATGATATATCGTACAAATTAAATTTTATAAGTCAATTTCTTAATTTTTTTTGGGACAATTCTGAATTTTATTCTAACAATAAACATTACTAATATAAATTTATCCACTTAAATTTGCGGGAGCCTTCATAAAACAGTTTTCGTGATGTTTATAACATTTTGCCTAGGCAAAAACAACCTGCAACAGAACAAAAAAAGGACCCATAATTAAAACACTCATCAGGACAAAAGCGAAAGCGAAAGCTCAAATATTATTTAATTCACGTTTCTGCGTCCGGGATGATTCTTTTCGCAAATACTGACGTATGCGTCACTTTTATGATTTTAAATGATAGGTTCGTGGGGAACTTTTGCGTCACCCTCACCCGTGTATGATAATAAAGTAAGGAAATGTGTTATCAAAGAAAAAAATAAAATAAAGTAAGCAATAAGACAACGAGAACACAACCAACAAGACATGACCAAATTCATAACTTCTCTGGCTGCTGCGCTTGTAAGGGTAAAAACAATACAAATATCTAAATTAACCAAAAAGCTTGTGATACATCAGTGATCATTCGACATGTTCATTGTACCTGTGGTGTGTTGGTGATTTGCAGTTAAATTACAACCTGCAACAAATCAGATTCCTAAATTTGCTATCTGATTCTTTTATTTGACTCACGTGTCCAATTTAGCGTCTTTAAAAATGAAGTATTTGGCCGCCTTATTAGAACGTTGAGGATTGACCAAATTATTTAAGTGCAGCGAAAGTTCTAGATTTTATGGATTGAAAATATGTTGACTTTAATTTAAGGAATAAGACAAGTAATTAATTAATTTTCTTTTAACTAACTTCCTTTGGAAAGCTTGGCAACTGTGCTGATTAGAGAAGGTTTTTACTTAATTCAACTGAACTCACACACAAGATAACGTTTGTAGAACCAACATCGTTAAATAATTAATTAAATAATATTATTAATGTCAGGGCATGGAGTTAATAAAGATGATGCATAATGATGGTAAAATAATCATCTAGAAGGTCAAATAATGCTTAAGTCATTTTCTGATGAAAAGTGCACCGCTTCACAGTATAAATGTGTATCGTGGAATGTTCCAAAAAATTATAATAAAAGTATAATTATTTCTAAAAAAAATATGTAGGTTAAGAATATCAAGTTTAAAGTAGAAATAATGAGCAGTGATGTCAAAACTAATATCAGCTACATATAAAACGCGTACCGGTGAAGTGACTCAAAAAATTAATATAAAAATATGATATTTCCTAGAAAAATGTCTAGGTTAAGAATATAAGATTTTAGAGTTAAACGAAGAGTGAAACTAATTAAACTAATACTGTTAATTTAAGTGAGTGCACCTATATATACCTAGTGACAAAAAAAAGGGGAAACCTTAATGATTCATGTAAAAGATATCTATGTTTAATCAAGTGGTTTGAACTTCTGTTTGATGAGAAATCGAAACTTGCACCCTTGGAAGCCATGAAACCCGCGGATTATGCAGAAAAATCTGCAGATTTCGTGTTTGGAGCTTGGCACAAGGCTCCTCCAAGACATATTAAATCATTGGAGCTCCAAACAACTCCATGAACGCAAATCTACAACACTTGGCCGCGGGTTTGGGGAGGGGATTTCTCAAAATCTAGTGGGTTTCAAGGCTCAAGACTACTACCAATGGATTTGGAACGAGATAAGTATCGTGACAAATTTTGCTTGATTTGGTGAGGTATTGGTGGAGTTTGAAGAGGAAGAAAGCTTGGACAATTTTTCCCCCACTCATCCATGGAGGCCGCGGGTTCATGGTGGGGAAGGAGAGAGAGGTTCAGATTTTTATGACTTGCCATGTGGCCAAGTCCGCTTAAGTGAGGTGGGCCCCACCGCCACCTCACGCGATTTCAAACTAACATGAATTTCTCTCCGATTCCACTAAACGTCCATAAATTCATAACCTATTTAGAAACTCTGATTTTTAATATTAATCATTGTCCTTTAATTACCCTTGATCAGATAAATCCTGAGTTTTCCGGTCGTTCGGAGAAAATGCTGTTTTAAGCTCTTGCGCGCGTCGTAGGTGTAAGAACCCGCACCGCTAATTAAGGTAATTAATGAATTAATTATGATAATTAGAAAATGATTCCATAATTGACCCTAATAATTATTATGAGGCTTAAATAATCATAACTAGTGGGTAAGAATGCTGAAACTCGCTTTTCGGAAGAAAAATGCAGATACCGGTTTTGCTACCCGGTATAAATGCGTACCGAAAAAGTATCCCGGAAAATTATAATGAGTGCATGATAATTACTAGAATGTTATGTAGGACTTATAAAATGAGTTTCAAGTCAAAATGATGAAATCTGATGCCAGAACTGATAGTGGCTATGGAAAAGCGCGTACCGGAAAGGTGCTCCGAAAAATAAAATAAAAATATGACAAATCTTAGAAAAATGAGTAGGTCTAGATTCCAAAGTTTGGGATCAAGATCTTTTGCGTTGCCATTAAGGCTAATACTGCGCGTTATGACTTAAGTGGCTATATAATCAACTTATGGCACATAACCCTAGGCATATGCAGCTTCTCTACGTGAGAATTTCTGCAGCCTGGGCAGCTACCTTGCCACCCTCTTCCTTCCTTCACCTTTGGAGCCAAGGAACCTCATTTCTTCTTGGTTCCTTCACAAAAACACTTGGTAAGAGTGAGAGTGATCCTTGGGAGTGGTGTGGGTGGAATCATTCTGAGTTGTGCCTCTGTTTGTAGGAGGTTTATGGGATGAGTTGCCTAGTGTGATGGTGTGAGTATCTTCCTTGAGTGTTGGAACTCCAAGAAGCCACCTTTGTGGAGAAAGCACTCATCTTGGTGTGCATTTTCGTACACCTTGTGTGACCTGAGTTGAGGAGCTGTTGGAGAGCTCCAAGAGCACTGTCCATTCTGTTTTTGAGCTTTGGCAAGTTATACCAACCATGATCCTAAGTTTAAATGCTTAAAAATGGAACCTTGATGCATGTATTGAGCTAAGTTGATAACTTAAGGATGGGGTAGGTTAAACACACCTAGAAATGCATGTTTAAATGCCTATAATCGGTTAAAAGTTGGACCTTTGGACTGGATATTCACGAAATGCAGAAACCGCATTATGTCGTGAGATATCCGGATATTTGTCGAACAGATATCCGGATATCAATATCCGGATATTAATATTCGGATATGGGATCTGGATATTCGGATATGGTATATCTGGATATTGTCAGTGTGATATCCGGATATTGCATATCCGGATATGTCCATTGTAATATCCGGATATTCTGGGATTTCACAGAACAGTAGCTGTGCTGTGTGAACAGTAGGCTATTGGGGGTTTGTGGACCCTAGATTAATGAAGTTGAACTTCTGTAATTAATGAACTAAGTCAGAATCACATGATTAAGGGCTTATGGCTTTGTTGGAAGCCTTAAGATGTAAAACGTAAAGGAAAGACGTAGTCTTTAAGTTGTATGTTTGTGTTGCATAATTAATGATATATTATTGGTCCATATCAGATTGTGATACTGCTGTGTTTGGACTTGAGAGTGGTTGGACTCTTGGTTTGGATAGCTAGCTTGCAAGGTAAGCTTTCGTGTCCTCGGTTTAGCCATGTTGTGGTTCCACCATGTCCCATGGGGATGTGGTTTATGCATGTTGTGTTACATGCTTTGATATTTTGGAAATGTTGTTGAGCTATTATATGCAATGTGCTTTTATGATATGCATGTGATGTCCACCTATACGGTAAGCCTGAGTATGTGGCACATACAAGATGGTGAGGCTGTGGGTGAGGTGCAAGCGGTGTTCCTTGTACTTATGTGGGTATAGACGTATTCTTGCATTTCTCTGGCCAGTAGATTTTATAAACACATATGGCATGAATATCTGCTGCACTGCATAGTTTTGGAACTTATATTGAATTACTGTTTTTAGAACTTATATTGCACATGTAAGTGAGCTTGGGGTGGAAGATCCTTGAGGACCCCTTTTCTTACTGAGATTTCTTGTTTAGAGATCTCACCCCACGTTTGGGGACGCTTATTTCAGGATCAGGTAATGTTGAGGGCTCAGGCGGCAGGAGGCCAGAGCTGAGTTGATATTATTATGACATGCTGGATGTTGACTGCTGTTATGTTTTCCCGCTTTGATTATGATATTATGTTGAGATTGCTATTGGGCATTATTGCCTTATTTGCTGAGCATGGGGTTTGTCCATGCCACATGTAAGAACCCGCACCGCTAATTAAGGTAATTAGTGAATTAATTATGGTAATTATGAAATGATTACATAATTGACCTTAATAATTATTAATAGGCTTAAATAATTATATTGAGTGAGTAAAAATGCTGAAAGTCGCTTTTCGGAAGAGAAGCGCAGATACCGGTTCTGCTACTCGGTATAAATGCGTACCGGAAAAGTATCCCGGAAAATTATAACAAATGCATGATAATTACTAGAATATTATGTAGGACTTGTAAAACAAGTTTCAAGTCAAAATAACGTAATCTGATGCCAGAACTGATACTGGCTATGGAAAAGCGCGTACCGGAAAGGTGCTCCGAAAAATAAAATAAAAATATGAAAAATCTTAGAAAAATGTCTAGGTCTAGATTCTAAAGTTTGGGATCAAGATCTTTTACTTTGCTATTAAGGCTAATACTGCGCGTGTGTGGCCTTGTGCCTATAAATAGACCCATTAAGGGCACAAAACCCTAGGCACATTCATTCTATACGTGGGAGGCTGCTGCATGAAGGTGTGAGGCACTATTCCATTGCCTTCCTCACCTTTCTTGAGGCCAAGTCTTCCCCTTTTGCTTGGTTTCTTCCCTTTCCTCTTCATAAACACTTGTGATCATCCTTGTGAGAGTGAAAGGAGTGTTCTTGGCTGTGTTTCAGCTGCTGTGTGTGAGGTTAGTGGGCTGAGTTGGTGAGTTTGAGTGACTTGAACCTTTGGCTTGACATTAGTGGTGCCAAGGAGCCATCTTGTGGTGCAAGAACCCACCTTGGTGTTGTCATTTTCGTGCTCCTACTTAGGCTGAGTTTGAAGTGTCTTGGGAGAGCTCCAAGAGCACACCTTGCTCTGTTTTGAGCTTTGGTAAGTTTCCTCACCTTTGATCTTAAGTTTTGATACTTAAAGTTGATGTCTTGGTCATGTTTAATGAGTAAACAAGAGGGTATAATGTATATGAACCTAAAATGGATTAAAGATGCATGCTTTAACGTGTACATGTGTTAAAAGTGGGATCTTTGGACTGGATATTCACGAAATGCAGAAACTGCATTCTGTCGTGAGATATCCGGATATTTGTCGAACAGATATCCCGATATCAGTATCCGGATATGGTATCCGGATATTGATATCCGGATATGGGACCTGAGTATCAGGATATGTAATATCCGGATATGGTCAGTGTGATATCCGGATATGGCATATCCGGATATGTCCCTTCTGATATCCGGATATCCTGGGTTTGCGCAGACAGTAGCTGTGCTGTATGAACATTAAGCTATTGGGTGTGTGTGGACCCTAGATTAAGGAAGTTTAACTTCTGTAATTAACGAACTAAGTCAGAATCATATGATTAGGGCTTATGGCTTTGTTGGAAGCCTTAAGACGTAAAACGTAAAGGAAAGGCGTAGTCTTTAAGTTGTATGCTTGTGATGCATAAATATTGATGTGTTATTGGTCCATATCAGATTGTGATACTGCTGTTTTTGGACTTGAGAGTGGTTGGACTCTTGGCTTGGATAGCTAGCTTGCAAGGTAAGCTTTCGTGTCCTCGGTTTAGCCATTTTGTTGTTCCACCATGTCCCATGGGGATGGGTTTATGCATGCTGTGTTTCATGCTTTATTATTTTGGAAATGTTGTTGAGCTATTTATATGCAATGAGCTTTTATGAGATGCATGTGGTGTCCACCTAGACGGTAAACCTGAGTATGTAGTACATACAAGATGGTGAAGCTGTGGGTGAGGTGCAGGTAGTATCCATGTACTCATGTAGGCATAGACGTATTCCTACATTTCTCTGGCCAGTAGATTTGAAAACACACATGGCATGATTATCTGCTGCATCGCATAGTTTTGGAACTTATATTGTAAATACTGTTTTTGAACTTATATTACACATGTAAGTGAGCTTGGGGTGGAAGATCCTTGAGGACCCCTTGTCTTAATGAGATTTCTTGTTAGAGATCTCACCCCACGTTTGGGGACGCTTATTTCAGGATCAGGTAATGTTGAGAGCTCTGGCGGCAGGAGGCCCGAGCTGAGTTGATATGATGATATGCTGACTGTTGTTATGTTTTCCGCTTTATTTATATTATTATTGTTGAGACTGTTGTTGGGCATTGTGCCTTATTTGGTGAGCATGGGGTTTGTCCATGCCACATGATTGTTATTGTCTTCTTAATTGCCGTTGTAATTAAAGTATCAGGATTTTGACCCAGGCTACGTGTTGTAGTCCTGTGGCTTTAGATACTCACATTATATTTATGTACGAGGTATTCAGTTAGTTGTCTTGGAATTTACATACAGGCAGTATTTTATGAAATTGATTAAGTAATCAAGTTGGTTAAGTTTAATGACGTCATAATTGAATTAAAGAAAAAGTTATTCCGCATTTTAATTAAGCGTGGCTTAATACGATAGTGTGTTAACAATCCGGGTTAACACGGGCTGTTACACCACACAGACTTGTTATTGTCTTTTTATTTAAAGTTGTATTAAAGTATCAGGATTTTTGGTCTAGGCTATGTGTTGTAGTCCTGTGGCTTTAGATACTCACATTATATTTATTTATGAGGTATTCAGTTAGTTGTCTTGCAATTTACATACATGCAGTATTTTATGAAAATGATTAAGTAATCAAGTTGGCTAAGGTTAATGACTTCATAATTGAATTAAAGAAAAAGTTATTCCTCATCTTAATTAAGCGTGGCTTAATACGATAGTATGTTAACAATACGGGTTAACACGGGCTGTTACAGTAGGCACGTTTCCCCAAACTTACTAATTTCCGTCAATTTTCATTAAAAATCATATTTCCTAGTCATATATACCATTTATAACTTGTATTCAAACTTAGAGCTCAAAACTCAATCGGCACGTTTTACGGTGCAATCGTATCGCAGTATTTTTATCCGGTAAAAACACTATTCACTGAATTTTCTGAAACTTGCATATCCACTCAATTTTTCCTCCTCAATCCATTTCCAGGGTAATTTTTATCATTTGAGACCTCTTACTCAATTTCCTTCATAAGGTTGTGTGCATGGCTAATTTACCGTTTTGTCCTTCCTTTGTATTTGGCCTAATTTTCAGGATTTTCACTAATCCTTCCCTTTAATCCATGTTTAATATATTAATATATAATTTAGAATTAGGTGTTATAGCAATCGGGGTTGCAATAAAGTAATGTGTATCCCCGGAATCAAACAAGACATCAACAGTAACACCACCAATGGTAACAATGCCTCTAACAAGGTTCGGAGCTCAGTCCGACTGCTGCCGATCCACAGTGTAGACACGCCCCGTGGTAGGTGGCACAAATGGTGCCGCTGTAGAAGTCAAAGGAATCATTTGCAACGGAATTTTCTGAACCGCTGTAGCTCTCGCCGTCGATGATGAACAATCTCTGGAGTAGTGACCCTTCTGGCCACAGCGAAAACAAATCAACTGACCGGTAGCACAACGTCCTGCATGCTCCTTTCCGCATTCTGTACATCTAGGAGTGGAAGGAGGTCTAGCAAAATCTCCCTGCTGCGAAGAAGTTCTCTTGAATTGACTAGGCACCTGCCTAGCAACCAACTGCTCTCCTTTTCCTTTTCCAGCAAACTTCCTGTCTCTCCAGAAAGTGGAACTACCAGTTCCTTTCACATCAGCAATCTTGGCCTTCTTGGCTTTACTCGTGATACAGACATCCTCGATGTCCCGACACTGTCGAACCAATATGCCGAAATCTGTAGATGCAGCTCCAGCAACGCGATCAGCAATCTCCTCATTAAGTCCCCTTCGGAATTTAGCAGCCAAGAACGTCGGAGTAGGCATAACCATCCGAAAATGCGCGAACTTCACCAGCTCATTAAACTTGGCCAGGTACTCGTC
This sequence comes from Gastrolobium villosum, assembly GCA_032173675.1. Taxonomy (NCBI): domain Eukaryota; kingdom Viridiplantae; phylum Streptophyta; class Magnoliopsida; order Fabales; family Fabaceae; genus Gastrolobium; species Gastrolobium villosum. Next base: position 8,199 of record JAVKPL010006054.1, on the reverse strand, counting down.
AACAGGCATCGAGCCCTGCACCAATCGGTCAAACTCCCCCTGCTTCCTCTCCTGTGCATCATAAGGGAAGTATCGACCCAGAAAGCAATCCTCAAAGAATGGCCACGTCATCGCAGGACCCTGCATCTCATAAGCGTGAGAGCTGTTCATCCACCACTCATGTGCATCGCCCTCCAGCATGTAGGTCACAAACATCAATTTCTGCGAGTCAGTACACTGCATAACCCGGAAGATCTTCTCCAACGCTTGAAGCCATCTCGCCGCAGCAATAGGATTATAGGATCCATCAAAGGTAGGTGGCTTATGCTTGCGGAAGGCATTAAGCTGGATGTCAATCACATCACGATCCTCAACAGGCTCCAAGTAGGGTTCCATCACCCAAGTGAGAGGACCAGTGCCCTCAACATGACTCAGGCTCTCGTCTTGAAGGCTAGGTGGAGGTGGAGGTGGTGGCGGAGGGAACTGACCAATAGTAGGACAAGCCCTCATCTCCTCCAACATGACTCTTATCATAGTCATGCTCGCCAGGCGGTTTGCCTCCAATACATCCTCAGTGGCTTTCCTGTTCTCCTCTCTGACGGCGTCCAACATAGCTTGGTTTTCCATTCTCATGGCCTCCTGGTCGGCTTGTCGGGCCGCCTGCATCTCAGGTAATGCAGCCAGGACAGAATCAAGTTGATCCCCGCTAGTGTCTCGATTCCTCCGAGGTAGTACCATGACTCAGCACAAGTTACACAAAGAATGAGTTGATCAGGCCCACGCAATGTCACATATGCATCATCATAATAAAACCCAACAAAGAGAACACACAAGGCAGATGTTGCGAACTCGGCAAGTATACCGATCGTTCCAAGTAATAAAAGTGATAAGTAGAGTATCGTCTCCACAGGGATTGTTGACCAAATACTACAATAACCAGTCCCCTTAAGTTGAACGGATCAAAAGAGGTAGCAGTTGTTGTTGGTTTAAAACAAAAAGTAAATTAAAAAGTAAATCACGTATTTTTAGGGTTTTCTGAAGAAAGAGATGAACAAATCGTATAAGTTAGGGTTTTGAAAATAATTGTGAAAAGATTGCAGTAAGAGTACGAACACCTGTCTGATCCCCACCTTGTAATCTGAATGTAAATTTACATATAAATTACCCTTTGATCAAACGATTCACTATCTTTTATTTAATTGGTTAAACCCTAATTCCTTAGGGATCTTAACCTTATTAACCTTATTAGAACCCTAATTCCTTAGAGATTCATTTTCAGATTAATCATGCAATTCGGTGAATCTTTCACGTTTGCAATTTATGTAGCCTATCCCTAGTGCTTACATGAACAACTATTTTCCTCCTGTTCGGGAATTAGGATCCCAATATTCCTATTGTGAATCCTAACCCTAGTGATCTGTTAGAATGATCAAATCTAAAAGAACAATGAAATGAAGAGCGAAGGAAAATAGATGCAGAAAGATAAACATATATAAATCAGATCCAAACTACAAGGGGTTCACATTCAGGGTTGTGACCCTTACCACAATACTAAGATCTAGCCAACCATAATCATGGCTGATCTCGAATACAATCCAACAAGAAAATAAATTACAGACTTGATTGACGAACGAACGAAGAACAATCTCCTCTTCACAATGACGGCTTCTGCTCTTAGGTCAGGACCCCCTTTATCAACAAATGCATTCTCCTATTTATAAAACAATTTCTTCCCTCTTTTTCCAATTTTGCCCCTTGACAGTATGGCTGTGACTTCCATAACTGACGCTATGAGCGTCAGTTCCACGCTTCAAACGTGGATGCTTCTGACCTTTCACGCTATCAGCCTCAATCTCACGCTGCGAGCGTGGATGTTTCTGGTTCTTCACGCTATGAGCGTCATTACCACGCTGCGAGCGTGGGTCTTACTGTCTTCCCACGCTCTCAGGGTCATTCCCACGCTGTGAGCGTGGGTCTTCACTTTGGCCAATCCTCATTTTCCTTCCAGATTTGTTTGATTGTCCTGCAAAATGAGCATAAAATCAGTCAAGTACTCTTGAATTTGAAATTTAAGGATTACAATAAGAATTGTTGCATTTTTAATGAAGAAGAGTTCATTATTTTTCTCTTTTTGGCTTGAATTTACTTATGTGCTGACGGCACATCAAACAATTCCCAGATTTGAACGTTGCTGTCCCCAGCAATGTAATTGACTCAAAGAAATGCAAGATGAATCCTGTAAAGAAACATCTGAACATATATATTTTAAGAATCTTAACCTGTTGTGCATATATAACTTCGTGGCGAAGATTTACAATAATACTCTTCAGTTTCATCAAGAATTTAAATCCCAGCTTGAATATTCCTTGCATATTTTCATCACTCAGTGTTTTCTGCACTCATTCCACCAATGTAGCAGTATTCTACGAGTTTGAACATATTCTCAAATTCCTAAAATTGAGGAATTCATTTGCCATGCATCTGCTAATCAAAAGGTCTTTAAAAGGTTATATCTTGGCTTAGGTTAAGCTATGAATATTTGGGGAAGTGGCTAAATTTTTTTTCTGTATATGAGATTTGAAACACCATTAGTTGTTCATGCTCAGACATAATTCACTTAGTCTTTTCCTTTCTATTCATACTTCCTTTTTCTTCTTTCTTCTTGACCTTTTTATGCTTTTTCCGCTGCTATGCAACTTTCCATTTTGTTCTTTTTCTCTTTGGTCTTAGCTTTTGTTTTTGCTATCACTTTAACTTCTGTGAATTCTTTCCTTGAATTTTCTATAATCTGTGCTTCAATCTCATTCAAGGTATATTAAATAGGAATAGAAGTCCAGTGTCTTATGGTTGAATAAGAAACAATGGCTAAGGCTCAAATGGGTTAACAATGGAAATTTTTCAGGACAGCTATTTGGCCAAGTAGTTAAGAAGAAAGAACTGCCTTTATCATATCAGCCATGCATGCAAGCTAGAGAAACAATTCAAATTCAAGAACCACTACAATGAGGTTCTCTAATTTCTATTTTCAGCTTATTCCTCTATGTGGTTTCTCAAACCAGGATCTAATTTCCAAAATTCACATCAAGCATTATCTTAAAATGATTCACCAGAAATTAACTATACGAACAAGCATACATCATTCTCAAATTATATGCACAAATGAATATTCACAGATATCATGCTTTTGATGACTCATTACAATTAAGACTTGAAACAACATGTCAAACCTGAGATTGCTTGCTCTGGAATTCAAGGTTTTTTTTTAGATGCAGAAATGAAATGAAATAATAAAGAAAACTAAAACTAAAACAAAACAGTAAAAGTTTTAAAAGTCTCCCCTTTGTGTTCCACATTTAGCATGTCTCGCATATACAGCATGCGACCCAATTCCCAGATTTAGAACATTGTTGTCCTCAGCAACAACTATTTTAAGCACAAAGTTCGCATTCTGTCAAATGGAACATGCACACATTTGTTAATCAACAAAACAGATTTTTATCCGCAGATATTGCATCAAAGGGAAAATTCTTTCATCATACTGTCTTCCAACAAAAAAAAAGAAAACTTAAAATAAAATAAGCAAATTAACTTTAAAAGGATTAAAACCACAGATAGAAAATGTTTTTGTTGTTCTGAAAAGAAAGAGGATCATCAGTAATCCTCCATGGTATCATCATCGGCTGGGGGTGAAGAGTGTGGAGGCTGTGATCTGAAACTAGTAGTGTCAATCCCGCGATCACTGCATAGTCTCTCTATCATGCCCCGGATGAGCCTCTGCTCGATCGTCACGTCTTGCATCTGACGATCCAATCTCTGAAGAAGGACCATTTTTGTAGAAGGTGCTGATGCTGATGCTGGAGCTGGTGGCGGTATTGGTTGCGGTTCACCCAAGGCACAAGACGCCTTCCAGATAGAATGACGGTTGGACTCTGCCCTCATTGCATTGAAATTTGCTTGTGTAAGCTCCTTTTTGATTTTTACATCACTGGGCTCATCATCATCAATTTCCACCCCAGCTTCCAAGCAAAGTTGCTCTATCAAGGAGCTGTGGGCTAGATGGATCTCAGCCTTTTTCTGGGTGATGATGTAGACAATCCTTTCAGATAGTAGAGCAGCAATATCCAAATTCTCCTCACCCATGAGGGTATACAGTAGTGCTTCTCTCTCAACATTCACATCACTCATATTTGTAGATTCTATGATTGTGGAGTTTATAAATGTATGCCAGAACATTGCTTCAGAATTTAGATCTATCCTTTCCAATTTCTCAGGTACCCCTGGATTTCCACTTTTTGGTTTCCATGTGGCATAGGGATGAGTGATTACACTTTTGATTCTCTCAGCAATATCTGGCATATCCTCCCAATAGAGTCCTGTTTCCTCAGAAGGTTGCATTCAGTTGTATGTTTGAGCAAAATAGCAAGCTTTGCTCCTGTCATAACTGGTGCCCAGAAATGTCTCTATTACTTCGGGAGAGAAAGAAATCTCATGTCCCCGTACCCAACTCTTCCTTGTTGCATTCACCTGTTAGCATATGGATGTCCTAGAGACAATCTTTTGATTAAATAAAGGACACTAGATGTAGAACTTTGTTTGTCGCAAATAAATAAAGCACAATTTATTCAGTTTCATATTCTGAAGCGTTCTTCGCGTTCTTCATCTTCTTCTTCTTTTTCTTTTATGCAATTTAATTTGTAATCATGTTTGTCCTAGTCATGCTAGGCTAAACCCCCTTTTAATCAACCTAAGGGGAAGGGATTCCATGGATCTGTTTAGAGGATCTGCGATCAATCTCTAACCAGATTTATTTCTTTACCCTAACTCAGATCAATATCGTGCGATTGTGGATATTCGATCTGAGGTTCGCGATTGCGATTATGGGTGAAGAATGATCATCAGATTTGATGATCCGATTAACCTCAATTGGAAATAAAGATTCTGATTCAATTGGGATTAATAGTGAATTTGGTAATTTTTCTAATTCTTTAACCAGATTTGTTTCTTTTCCTAACTCAGATCGATATCGTGCGATTGTGGATATTCGATCTGAGGTTCGCGATTGTGATCATGGAAAAGGGATAATCATCAGATTTGATGATCCGATTGTTCTCAATTGAAAATAAGGATTCTGATTCAATTGAGATCAACCGTGAATTTGGTAATTTTTATCCAATGAAGGACATCCATGGAACCCTAACCTTAGGTTGGTTAATTTTGAATTACGAATTTTAATCCCAATTTTATATTCTGTCTTTTAAATTATTCAAACTGAAATCAAAACCCCCCTTTTATTTTCTATTTTCAGCAACGATTTTCACCCAAACAATTTCCTTGAGAGACGACTTAGGGTTTCCACTTTACTGCAAATTTTCTGAACCCTAAATAAAAATAATTTTTAATTTGCACGAGTTCGACAGCTCGTGTCAAATTTGGCGCCGTTGCCGGGGAAATTGCATCGGTCGAAATCGTTTCTGTTTCTAAAAAAAAAAAAAAAAAAAAAATTGAATTGTCTTTTAATTTTCGTTTCAGTTTCAGTTTTCATTTGAATTATCTTTTCTGTTTCAGTTTTCTTTTTAATTTTCGTTTCTGTTACAGAGTTTAAAAGAAAAATTTAAAAAAAAAATTTAATGTTCTTTAATTCTTCTTAATTTTTTTTAATTCTCTTTTATTTTAATTTTCGTTTTCTGTTTCTGTTTAAAAAAAAAAAATTGTTTTTGAATTATCCATTTTTGTGTGTTTCTATTTTTCTGAGCATACCTTAGTGCAAGCATCCACAGTCCAATCCTCAGCAGCTTCTACAGTAGCATCAAGCATGAATAATCAAAGAATTGAAAATAAGCTTGAAGAGTTAAACTCGTTGGTGAGACAATTGGCAGTAACACAGATAGTGCAGCCTCCCACTCCACAGATGAGCAACTTGTGTGGTATCTACTATGATCCTCTTCATCCCACGGATGTCTTCCCTTCCTTTCATAATAGCATCCCTCTAGTTGACCAGACAGTAGCTGCAGTAGGAGTTTTTCCAGGAAAATTGCAGTATCAGCAGCAGCAATACAATCCCTTCTCTAATACTTACGATCCTCGCTGTAATCCCCACTTGAATTGGAATCAGAACCTGAACCAGCAGAGCCTTGCTCCTTATCAACAGAGGCAAAATTTCCAGCAGGCTGTACCTCCACAACATTTGCAACAGGAGCCACTAGCCCAACAGCAAATCAATTGCGGTCCTTCACTAGAAGATTTGGTGAAACAGATGGCGACGAGTAACTTGCAATTTCAGCAGCAGACTGAATCTACAATTCAGAACCTGCAAACACAGATTGGGCAGTTGGCAACATCAATGAGTCAGGTTCAACCTCAAAGTTCCAGCAGTTTTCTTCCTCCGCAAATAGTTCCAAAACCAAAAGGAAATGCAAATGCCAGTACTATATCTCTAAGGTCAGGCAAGCAACTGCATGAGCCCCAGCAAGCTACAGTTGAGGATGAACTAGCATTGGAAATAAATAAGACAGTGCAAGAGAAGCGAAAACTTGACAATGAACCTGAGTTCTCTGTTCCGCTTCCCTTCCCTCAAAGAGCCATCAATTCCAGGAAATTGGCAGAAATAGCACAAGAGAAGGAGTTACTAGACACATTCAGGAAGGTTGAAGTTAACATTCCTCTCTTAGATACGCTCAAGCAGATTCCAAAATATGCCAAATTCCTAAAAGAATTATGCATCAATAAGAGGCGACTGAAGGGGGACGAGATAGTTAACGTGAGCCACAATGTATCAGCCCTCATCCAACCCATGCCTGAGAAATGCAAAGATCTAGGAACATTTACTATTCCCTGCATTATAGGAAGTTCTATATTTGATGATTGCATGCTAACTTAGGTGCTCCCATTAAAGTCATGCCTGAGTCTGTTTACAAGTCCCTTGGTCTTGATCCTTTGCGTGCTACTGATGTTATTATCCAGTTAGCCAAAAGGAGCAATGCTCACCCTTCTGGTCTAATTGAAAATGTTTTAGTCAGAGTAAATAACCTGATATTTCCTGATGACTTTTACATTTTAGATATGGAGGGTGAGTCTCCTAGTAGTACGCCCCCAATCATACTTGGGAGGCCCTTTTTGAAAACTGCAAGGACCAAATTAGATGTGCATGCTGGGACTCTATCCATGGAATTTGATGATAGCATTGTACATTTTAGTATATTTGATTCCATGAAGCATTCTAAGGTTCAAGTTGAGCATTCGGTTTCATGCATAAATGTGATTCATGATGTGGTTGGTAAGGTTGATTCTGAATTGATTAATGATTGTGCATTACCTGTGGATTCTGATCTACCTATTAATGATTCTGAACTTGTACTCAATGTGAAGTTAGGCAAGACTCCCCATTCTAGTAATGACTTTGATCCTAACTCTCATGGACCCAAGATGAAATGGGTACAAAAAATTTCTTCCTCTATTTTTAGTATGCAGAAAAGTTTACGTAAGGTTGGAAGAAAGGATCAAGAGAAGAAGAAATGCATACAGAAAAGAAAACCCCCAAAGTTGCGTGATAAGCAGATGGGGAAGAGTTGCAAAATAATTGGCCATCACCTCAAAGTTGTTCATGAAGGACCCCAGAAGCAACCTGTGGAGACAGAGGCTCTACTCACTGATGTTGTTTATCCTCCTTAGGGAGTCCAGGGAGTCTTCTTCCCTCTTTTTTCTTTTCTTTCTGTTATTTGTATTTTTCTTTTTCTTTCTTTCTTTTAGTTTTTGACTTCCGTAGGTAGATTTTCCTCTTCTTTCTGGTTATTATTGAGTGGTACATGGATTATACTTAAATCACAGGGTTTGATAGAAATTTCTGCTTAGGCCTGGTTCTTGATTCTTGGATCGCATTACTTGTTACTTGTTACTTGATACTGTGCTGCTGATTGCATGATTTGGTATACCCTTGTGAGGTTTTTGAGCCTGTAGACATGGTCTTCATATGTAGGCCAGTCTTTCTTTCTTGTGTGATTCTACTCTTGATTGTTGTCCTCTAGAACTTGCTCTTGTTCTTTTTGAAACTGCACTTTTCACTTGCATGCATGAATATGATTGAGGCATTCTTTCTTTCTTTACCCACTTTAGCCAGATAGCCATCCCTTATATTATTATCCCTTGGTGAGCCCCTTTGAGCCTTTCTACCCTTTATTTCTTCAGCCGCATTACAAACCTAAGTGAAAAACCAATTGATTCCCT
>JAVKPL010006053.1:142500-251129 GCA_032173675.1 Gastrolobium villosum | reverse complement strand
AACATTGTAGAAGATCCACTTCATTAAAATAACATCACTTTTTCTCTCAATATTTCACTATGACACCAAGAGTGCCATCATTTAACAGTCCATGCATTCTGCGCATCAGGACCACCAGATACTTTTCAATTTCGAGCGGTGCTCGCCTGGGACTTCCAAGAGCAACACCTCTTAGGATTCAATCCACAAGGGAAACCCAGGACAATCTTAATCATCACATCATTATCAACATGTGTGCCATGGTATAACTTGCACACCGGGATTCCATCAGGAATCCCCTACCAAACTGAGCGTCCAATGACACTCCAAAGAGACAATCTCTTCAAACATTTCCCATCATAGGGGATTTCACTTACATCATTGTTCTTTTACCAAAGAGTTTACTAATTTAGTACAACACAGATATACATTTAGGCACCCCGGCCTTTACAAGACATATATATACATATATATATATATCTATCTATCTATATATATATATATATATATATATATATATATATACTGGAACTTAGCCATCACAGGATCATTATTCACATACAATTAGGCTACATTATCAACATTTCAATGCTACACAACATTATAGAAGCATATTAGTACCATTACTACACCACACTCGGTTATATTGTCTCACCTCACATTTGTTAAGTCCAACCATCATTACATTATGGACCTTCATACTTTCAATCAAGTTCTTCCAATGCCATCCATGGCAATTTCCTCAACTTCTTATATTTTACTTTTTATACATATGATATCCTCACTTATGTTCAGCCAACATTAAATCATCATGGACTAAAGTCCCAATTTCAACATTGAATTATCCAACACATCATTTCCATAGTTCTTTTAAGTTACTCACAATCCTCAATCCAAATTTTGAAATTTCAATTTATTTCTACATCCAAGCATCTTAAGTCATCCAAGTGTATACCCTCATCAAGGGTCTTATAACCTTATTATTTTACCCTAAGGTATCCAATATTACATATAAGCACTCATATTCAAATTTTCACGAATTCATCGGGGTTCCAATCCCCCACCATGTCAAAGATATACCACTAATTCCCACATATACTCAATTGTTCTAACTCCCCGTACAATTTGGGAAGACTTACCAACATCACCATACCAATATCAACTCAAATCAATCATCATTTACTAACCAAAAGACCACACATTCAACTATGGTAGCATTCTACCCAAAATGATTAAACATCTTATCTCAATTTATTCTCACTAAGTCCTCAATAACATCAAATTCACTTACTAACATATCAGTCCGTGGAGCAGTCCACACTGCACCCACAACCTCAGCCTAAGGACTGGCATTGGTGCTCCAGGGTTGTCACGAAGGCATCTTATACTGACCACACATATACACGAAGAAATGGGTTGATCAGGCCCAAACTAAGGAATCACATGTGTAGTAGTCAATAAGAGTCTACGTACAACTATACAGCACTTAACACAATCACACAATCATCAGAGTTCCCAAAGAAACTGCTCTGATACCATAAAATGTAACGGCCCGTTGTACACCAATATTATTAACATTGATTATGATATTAAGCGCAGTTACAATCACAGTAATTGGGTTAATTAAATTACGGGCAACTTTTTTTCTTTTATCTTATTCCTTTTCATAACAACAACTTTTTCCGTAATCAATTAAAACAACACTATAATTGTAAATGCAATTCGCGGAATCATACAGTTTACTAACATCACTAATCTTTCTTTTTATTCAATTCATTCAAACTCATCATCTTACTCTCACGTTTTACCATGTTATCGTCCTTTACATTAGTTACGCGTGGTTTCAAACCACGTACCAATTGGAGTCCTACACATCAAGTTAAGCCCCTTTCTTTTAGTCTAGAAAAACCTGAATATTCGAAAATTACACTGTGGTAATCAATTACCAGTGGGTGGTAATCGATTACCACCTGTCAAAAATGAGGCAGTAGCCAAATTTTGACATCCTCTGTTCTCTGGTAATCGATTACCAAGCTTGGGAAATCGATTACCTCACTTGGTAATCGATTACCAAGCCTCTGGTAATCGATTACCAGTGGAGACAGTAGCATTATTTCGTCCCCTGTTGCATGGTAATCGATTACCATGCTTGGGTAATCGATTACTATGCAGTAAAAATGACAGATTACAACATTTTCAGCCCAAAAAGAGTTGTGTAATCCATCCCTAACACCTTAGTACTCCACACAACACTTAAACATACCCTAATGTAGGCTCTAGGCCCTTCCATCATGCATTTTCATACAAGAATACATCCATTACATAATCCTTGAGTTTATGGCCATTTTACAACAATAATGAGGCATTTACAACATCATGTATCAAGGCCTCAAATACAAGAAATGTGGCAATGGACAAGTCTCATATACATCAAATTTAAAGGACTTAACATGTAGTCATGAACATACAAAGGCATGGCATTTTCAACATGCACAAGTTCATGATCTAAATCCAAAGCATTAAACATATGCAAGGTGTGTCCCAATCAAATCCTCAACACACTGTGCCTCAAATATGCACCTCATGCTCCACTCTTCCAGGCTCAACCTAACCTGAAATGATGCCCCCAAACACGGGGTGAGATATACAAATATATCTCAGTAAACCAAGGGCCCTGGAGGCTTCTCCACCCCATGGCTCACTCAATGTGCAACAATGACATTTATGTAAACAACTGGAGACAAACCGAGAACATCCACAATTGGATTACGTTCAAGGACTCCATCATATAACTCCCGAGACAATCCTGGCGCCTCTCCCATGGTTGAGAAGACTCCATGGCAAAACCCAACTGGAACTCCTCATGAGCCCTATCCAGCGGATGTCCCACGTTTGGCTCATCCTGGTGTCGCTCCCAGAGTCGACCCCACGGCATACCCAACTGGCATCCCCACACGGAATGATCCAGCGGATGTCCAAACCCAACACACGTCAACTGGCTAGTGACCAAACAATTTCACACATATCATGCAATAAAGCACGAAACACATAATCACACAATGTCCAATGACACAAAATCCAACCACAACCTTCCACTAGGTGTGGTGGAGCACACAAGGGACTAAACCCCAGTTCTAAAGGTTACCTCAACACCGAGCCAATGCCCCATACGTATGCTCCAAGCTTAATCCGCCACCATAGCGTCCAAGAGAGGCAACCTAAATGATCAACAACACGATCATCAAAAACATTTCCAAATCAATCATTTACTCTCAAAGTAATCATACATTTTACATTTTTTTCCAATTCCACAACAACATACTAACCTACCATCCAATTAAACACCACTTTATATCATACAATCTCAACTACACAACTTTTACATCATTTTTCCTCCAAACCCCTCTATGGTTCGAATTCTTCAAAGGATGGTTCTACAAGGTTTTCAATTTTATTTTAACACTCATACTAATCATATAATCTTATTATCAACCTATACCAATGGTCCATCATTCAATTATTCAATTACACCACATACCAATTTCACAAGGTCTTGAAACTCAACACAAAATTGCCTAAGTTAAAAACCTAACTTTTTCACCAAAATTTATCATAGCATTTCTAGCTTACAAACATCATTCTAAGGCATTTTCATCTAATAACATTTTTCCATTTGGGCTCTCTATCATCACACATCTATGATTAAAGGCTTAGTGCATAAATTTATAGATCTACAAAAACAACCATAAAGATACCACAAATATACTCACAATCGATGATTGACACTCCTCCAAGGTTCATCCAAGCAAAGAGAAATCCAATGGCTCCAAGAACACTCAAAACCCCAACAATTTCGGATCTGAGTTTGCCCATTACCGCCCCAAGGAGATGATTTCAAGGCTTGGGAGTATCACCAATGGCTTTAGAAGGTTGTTTACAATAGATTTCAACACCAAAACCAAGTGATTTGGTGGAGAAATGAAGAAATGATGGAGGAAGAGGTGAAGAATGGGTTCTTGGTGTGAAATGGGGGCAGCTCATGGGAGAAGGAGGGAAAAAGGGAGAGAGAAAGGCGTGGGGTGTGTGGGGCCAAGTGAGTTTTGGTCCCGCGGGTCCCATACGCGATCTAACTTTAATCCCGATAAAATTTCTTATCATAAATTCTTAACCTACATATTTTTCTAGTCCATGACATATTTTTACTTCCTCAAAATATTGATAAAAATTTCACACTTATCGGTACACTCATACCGCAGTATTATACACCAGAAAATCACTATTCATCAAAATTTTCAAAACTTGCCCATTCACTCAATTTTTCGTCCTGATTCCATATCCGACATTATTTTTGCCATTTGAGATCCCCAACTCCAATTTTCATGCCTCGATTTACGTTTTTGTCAATTTACTATTTTGCCCTTGATACTCATTTTGACCCCGATTTCGGGATTTTCACTAATCCTTCCCTTTTAACCCACATTTTATCGATTAACTTCACATTTGAATTTATGAGGTGTTATATGTGTCAGTATTCACAAATGATCAAAATCATGACCTAGTGGATTCATCCACATTCAAGGCTTTCCAATGACCAACACTTGGTGGTTTCAACACTAAACCAATCAAGGTATATAAACCAACATCAAATTCTCATTAAACAACCAAGATCATCCATACCAAAATCCAACCAAACCTAAAATCAAGTACCTTAAGAATCAATGGTTTAAGTTTAGTTTTCTTACAATAGATATCCTCAAAATCATGCAAGGATCATGTTTCAAGCTTCAAAGCATCCATAAAATTTCATCCTTACTCCATGAATATATGGTTGGCCGATCAAGGAAAAGGGAGAAATCTCTCAATCTAGAGCTTTTCTAGGTAGACTAAGGGTTAGGTTTTCTTACCTAGGTCAAGAGCTTCATATTTTATCAGAGGACTTAGGTGTTTTAAGGAATGGATGATGAAGTGTGAGCTTGGAGCTTGGTTTTCATGGAGTCTCGATTTTGGACTGCTCTTTCCCGAAGAAGAAGATGAGAACATGAGACTTAATGAAGTCTTAAGTCATAAAAGATGATACTTTGACTTTGACCACTTATTAACTCTTGGTGTTTGCTAATTGGTCCTCCAATCTTCTAATAATTATAACTTGATTTATCAAAAGATCCAACTCTTAAGAATAGTATTTTGAACCCACCAAATGTCATAAATTTTCATCTTATGCCATTATCTTTTAGTTTAAAGCAACTTTTGCATATTTACAAGTTGGTCCCTAAACTTCCCATAATTACACTTTGGTCCCTACACTTTTCATAATTTCATTTTGGTCCCTAAAAGACTTGAATGACAACAATTGATTTCATTATCACATTTATCTCCTTAAATACTTACATAATTCTCATTTACACACTTGATAATGTGGATTATTATATGATGTCCCACCTTCTGCTGCTGGAGTACATGATATATGGTTCCCAAAAGGGGAGAGAATCACATCTCGACGAACTTAGGGTTTTTGGAGTATTTCTCCACCCCATGAGTTCACTTTCTGCATAAAAGGTTAGTATACACATGGCATGAAATACATAATATATCTAGAGAAAAACATAGCAATAATTAATCTTCTATACCCAATACACTCGAATAACTCCAATGAATTAACTATCAAAGTGAATTTCTGTATGGAACTTTTAAGAGACATATTGTGCACCCAGTACACTCTGATCACTCTGACGAGATATCTCTCAAAGCGAGTATATGTCCATGTTGTGCACCTTATAACACCTCGTAATTTCAAAACACTTAATTATAGTTTAAATAAGGATTAAAAGGTAGGATTAGAGAAAATCATGAGTTCTGGGCCAAAATACGTAAAAATGGTAAAACGGTAAATTGAAAAAACACGTAACCCTAAACAATGAAATATTAGTAGAAGGTCTCAAATGGGAAAACTAACCCTGGAAATGGATTCAAAAAGAAAAATTGAGTGGTTAGGCTGGAAATATAATGAATAATATTTTTACCGGGTAAAAATACAGCGGTACAGTTGCACCGAAAAAGTGTGCCAAGTGAAATGTGAGCTCTAGGTTTGAATATAAGTTTAAAAAGGTACATAGGACTAAGATTTATAATTATGGATGAAATTTGATTAAAATTAAGATTTTTGGGGAAACGTGCCCATAGTGCACATAACAGGTTAAAACTGTGATTTCACCGAATAACCGAAAAACTCCTGATTCATCTGCTCAAGGGAAATTAAAGGACTTTAGTTAATGTTAAATTTTGGATTTTATAAGTAGTTTAGGGATTAATTGGAGATTGTTGGTTTAAGTGAGAGATTTGAAATAATTTGAATTGAGCGAGTTAGCGAGTAGGACTCACTCACTTAAGTGGACAAAGTAACATGTACACAGTACTATTCACTCATGTTTCTCACCTCTCTCTCATGAACAAGCGGCCTCCCTCCTCCTTGGTGAGCAAATTTTCATCCTTCATTTTCCTAACGAAATCCTCACCAAAACTCAACTTATATCACATCAAAGATTAAGTAAACCATCATCCAGACCCAACCAAACCATTGGTAGCTCTTGAAACCCCCTAAATTTGGAGAAAAACCCTACCCATTCCATGGATTTTTGGATGAAAAGTGGTGTTCTTGGAGTTGTTTGCTTGAGCTATTACTTGAGTATTGTGTGGAGGAGTCCTAGGCCTTGATCCTTGGTAAGTTTCTCTACCTATTGATGAATATTTTGGTGAATTTAAATTTGAAAACCTAAGCTATGTGTGGTTGGATTGATGTGGTTGAGGACCTCAAATTGAAATTTTTTAATAGATAAATGTGTCTTAGAATGATGTTTTATGATGATTGAGCTCATAAAATTTATTGAGAAAAGATCTTGTAACTTAGGCTATTTTGTGATTGGATAAGCATGACTTTGTGAAAATGGATTGTTGTGTGATTGAGAAATTGAGTTGTGGATCAATTGTAGTAGTTAATTATATGTTGTATGGTGTGTTTAAGGTGTGAGATTGAATTAAAAATCCCTTGGTGTCAATGCATGCACATTTCGGCCATGTGAGGGAAAAGTGAGGGAGGAGGATGCAAACTTAGTATAATTGAGGTTGTGATGGTTTGAACCAAGTTTAAATATAATGCATGTGAATTGGAGGCAAAATCATTCGATATTCCTAGGTGTAGTATTCGCCCATGATAAGGAAATTTAGGAAAAATGATGTTGAGTATTAATTAAATGCAATTGAGAACGTGATTTTGTGTTGAGATAGGCTTAGGAAGACATGGGATGTTGAAAGAAAATTAACGTGATATCTGTAAAATGGCCTTGAAGGCCGAATTGGGGTTTTGTGGGGAAAAGTGTATTGTTTTGTATTTCAACTTGAATCACAAGTGAATTGATGATCCTATGTGTGATATTGTAGGTTGCTTCCCATGGACATGATCCTTGAGGATTGAGCTTGGTGGATTGCCTTTGGTCCTTGACCAAAAGAATTTGGGTAAGTAATTATGAAACCTTGCATGAGTGAGTTTATGACCAATTGAGTGGTCTTTGTGGTGCTAACGTATATAGGAATGACCTTTTGTGTAGGCATTTCTGGTTATAGTCAGTTACGAGGTAACTTGCATTTGAAGCTACCTAGTTTGGGGGCTTCAAGAAGATAGTCTCTTGGTACAAGGATTAATCCTCGTGTGTGCTCCATCATGCCCATTGGGGTAGTGGTTGGAAGTTGTATGTTCAATAATGTGGTTATAACATGCTCATGCATGTGTATATATTGGGTACATAGAGTTGTACTGTATCTCTGGCCAGTAGATAGTTGTTGTATGGCGTTGGGGACTTCCATTGAATAGGTCTCCGTAGGGAGTTTCAGTTGGCCTGGGGCCGTTGAGATGTTATCAGTTGAGGAGCACTCTAGGAATGTCTCGGGTGTTATGGATGGGGGTGCCTTGAATGATGTTCCGGGAACACACTCTTGGATGAGAGTCCGTAGACTATATACTGAGGCCAATAGGCCGGATGGTGCGTGATTTTGGCTATGACCATTCCAGTTCCATTGTATGTCTTTCTCTTCTATGTCCCCATCTCTCTAAATCCCTCTATGTTATATCCATATATCTCTAATTCCCTTACTATATTCCTATGTTGTTATAATTCATTATTGTCTATTACATCTGAGTGGGCTATTGGGCGGAGTTATCCTCCAGAACCTTTGGATTACTGAGATATATTTGTATATCTCACTTCGGGTTATGGGGCTATGATTCATGTGGTTGTAGCAGGACTGGAGCATGAGTTCATGGAGCTAGACTGTCATTTTTCATTATGGGCCATATTTGGCATAGGCTAGACTTAGTGCATAAACATTGTGTTTCATGAGTTGTGTATTTCATGCTTTTGTTGTTCATGTAGTGTTATTTTGGCTAAGTCTAGGGCTGATGTAATTATTGATTATGGAGTATTTCATTGTATTTACATTTGGATAATTGTAATTTAATGCTTTATGGATACTGTGTAAATTGTAAAGTATGTATGTGATGAAAGGGCGATAAGTCTATTTTAGGTGATGATTTATATGTCAATTGTTAAGAATGCATGAAATGGGATTATGTGAATGCAATGGGTTTAAGTTTAATAAAGTTAAGTATAGATTGTAAAGTAACGATAATGATGTAAATTACTATGGGTTGTAAGAGCACCAAGGCATTGTTAGTCTTTCTGTGCCACCCTTGTCAATTAGGTACCACTTGAGGTTTCAAAACACACTTTAGTTAAAGTGGGATATGTTAAATAAACAAAGGAGGTGCTATCAAAATTTACATAAATAAGCAGTTTTTAGGCTAACCTTGGGAGAGCATATCTCCCTCCACAGAGATCCAATAGGGACGTCCCATACATTATTTTGAATATTGAGATGTTCGATATGTTATGTCAAATTTTGTACTATTTGAAGCTGTGTAGAACACTGTAAGTTCGATTGAGTGGAGACTGCCCAAAGAGGCCATGTGCAGGGGGATGTCGGGTCTGCACTTTCTAGTAATTGTTTCTCCCTCAATTCTTAATTAAATTAGGCTCATAATATATCAAATTAAAGTCACAGAACTACAACACGTAGACTGGACGATATCCATATACACTTATACATCTCAAGCGTAAGCAAACATGTCTGATAACAATGTGACATGGACAACCCCCATGCTCACCAAATAAAACAACATAACCATCAAGTCTCAAGTACAATAGCCATAAAATGAGAATCAGACATAATCATGTAAAATAGATAAAATAGTAAGCATGCATCAGTCAACTCAACTCCGGCCTCCTGCCACCAGAGGTCTCAACCCCTGAGGTACCTGTACCTGAAAATGTGCCCCAACACAGAATGAGATCTCTAAAAATAAATCTCAGTAAGACAAGGGATCCTCAAGGATCTCTCCACCCCAAACTCACTTACATGTGTAATATAAGTTCCAAAATAGTAACAACATTATAATTTCCAAAATTTGTGCAATGCAGCATATATCCATGTCATGTGTGAAAGCATCCTACTGGCCAAGGAATAAAAGGTAGGGTTTATATACGTCTACAACCTACAGTACAAGCTCCTCGCCTGTACCTCACCCACGGAGTTACCATCTTGTATGTCTCCACAATACATGGGGTGTATGCTGTTTATGTTTTATGCTATCTCTAGGATAATTGAGTTGAGACTGATGTTGGGCATTGTGCCTTATTTGGTGAGCATGGGGATTATCCATGCCACATAGACTTGATTATGTCTTCTTTAAGTCAAAGATGTATTAATGTATCAGGATTTTGATCCAGGCTATGTGTTGTAGTCCTGTGACTTAGATACTCACTTTATATTTATATATGAGGTATTTCAGTTAGTTGTCTTCCAATTTACATACAGGCATTTTGTTATGAAATTGATTAAGTAATCAATTTGGCTAATGTTAATGACGTCATAATTGAATTAAAGAAAAAGTTATTCTGCATTTTCATTAAGCATGGCTTAATACGATAGTATGTTAACAATCCAGGTTAACACGGGCTGTTACAACTTGGCTCACAAAATGGAAGAGACCAGCAATGGAACTGTGCACACACACCTTGACCAGCCACCACTCAAGTAGGAGTCACCAAATACCTAGGGTTTTGAGCCCAAAAGTTGTATTTATAGGCACTTAAGCTTTAAACACACAGTATTAACAATAATAGCTACACTTAGCATTTTAATATCAAACTTTAGATTCTGAACCTACTCATTTTTCTAAGGTTTTACATGTTTTTATTATATTTTTCGCAGCACTTTTCCGGTACGCACTTTTCCATAGCCAGTATCAGTTCTGGCACCAGTTCTCATTATTTTGACTTGAAACTTGTTTTACTAGTCCTATATAGTATTCTAGGAATATTCATGCACTTATTATAATTTTTCGGGATACTTCGTTGCTACGCATTTATACGGGATAGCAGAACCGGTATCTGCACTTTTCGTCCGAAAAACGACTTTCAGCATTATTACTCACTCACTATAATTATTAAAGCCTCATAATAATTATTAGGGTCAATTATGGAATTATTTCCTAATTCTCATATTTAATTAATTAATTTCCTTAATTAACGGTGCGGGTTCTTACAAGCACCCTTTTATTCTGTTTTAAGCCTTGGGTAAGCTTCACCACCTTTGTTCTTGAATTTTCTTTGGAAAGAATGAACCTGGATGCATGTTACAAGTGAAACTTGATAACTTAAGGGTGGGTAAGGTGAAACACACTTAAAAGTGCATGATTGAATGTCTGGAAATCTTAAAAATGGAACCTTGGTTGGATATCTTCGCAAAAATGCATAACTACATTCTGTCACGAAATATTCGGATATGATATCCGGATATGGGCTTGGTGATATCCAGATATGATATCTGGATATGGCCCCGACATATATCCGGATATTCTGGGAATTTCGAGACAGTCACTGTTCTATCCACACAGAATGGTATTGTGGGTTTATGGACCTATGATTGGTTTAGTTGAACTTATGTAATAACTGAACTAAGTCAAAATTACTTAGATTAAGGGCTTATGACTTTCAGAGAAGCCTAATGGCATAAAACTTAAAAGGTAACGTTGTTGTTATGTCATGAATTATTAGATATTGAATATTGATATGATTGTTTGCATAAACAGACTGTGAGAGTGTTGTTTGTGGACCTTGGACTGGGTTGGACTCTTGAGTTGGATAGTTAGCTTGCGAGGTAAGATTTCGTGTCCTCGGTCTTTCCCATTGTTAGTTCCACCATACCCCATGGGGGGATGGTTTATATGCATGATGTGTTTCGTGAAATGATGATTTATTGAAATGCTATTGAGCTATTAAGTGCAAGTGCCTTATGATATGCATGTGATGTTCCACCTAGATGGTAAGCCTGAGTATGTAGCGTCATACGAGATGGTGGTTCTGTGGGTGGGTACAAGTAGCGTCTTGTACTATTGCAGGTTGTAGACGTATGTAATTCCTGCATGTTCTCTGACCAGTAGGATCTTGATACACATGACATGATTATATGCTGCATTGCACAGATTTTGGAACTTATACTATTTTACTATTTTAGAACTTATATTGCACATGTAAGTAGCTTGGGGTGGAGAGATACTGGAAGACCCCTTGTCTTACTGATATTTCTTTTTAGAGATCTCACCCCACGTTTGAGGCATATTTTCAGGTTCAGGTACCTCGGGGGTTGATACCTCGGGCGACAGGAGGCCGGAGCTGAGTTGATATGCATGCATATGCTGATATGATTGGATGCTGCTTATGCTTTTAGTTTCATCTTATGGCTTATTGAGCTGAGACTTTGTTGGATTTTGTTGCCTTATTTGGTGAGCATGGGGGTTGTCCATGCCACATTGACGACTTTATTTATTTAGACTTGTGTTATATAAGAAATCAGGATTTGTTCTGGACTACGTGTTGTAGATCTATGACTAGATACACATCTATGTTATGAGGTATTTCAGTTAGTTCTTTATTGCAATTTACATGCAGGCAATGTTTTGAAAAATATTTAAGTAATCAGCTTGGTTAATAATAATGACGTCATAATTGAAAAGAAAAAGTTAGCTTCCGCATTTTTTTAGCTGCGCTTAATACTGTAATATGATAACAAACCGGGTATACACGAGTGTTACAAAGATGCTCCAAGCTACTGACTTGGTGGTGCATGAAAATTCCACTCCAATGTATGTTCTTTCTTCACAAAGGTTGGTTCTTTGAATTTACAAGAAGGTATTCATGGCTCACACACGAAGAACATCAAAGTCAGCCCTTCCTCCCCCTAATGCAGAAACTAAAACTCCCAAGACCAAGCCTTTACTTCACAAGACTCAAGTTTTACAAGGTTTAATTATGGTTCAATGGCATAAGAGTGAAGAAGTATGAAGAAAGGTGAGTTTTTGACCAAATTACATGCACAAGACTCAAACTTTCACAAAGGGGGAAGGTGGCAGCCATGGAGGATTAGCCTAGGGATTAGAAACTGACCTAGGGTTTTGTGAGATTTACTATTTATATAAGTGTGTCTACTAATCCACAATATTAGTTCTAATAGCTCCGCTAATCTTTTTAATCTCAAATTTCGTATCTGAACCTAGCCATTTTTCTAGAATTTGTCGTATTTTTATTATAATTTTCGCAGCACTTTGCCGGTACGCGTTTTATACGTAGCCGGTATTAGTTCAGACATTAGTTCTCATTATTCTTACTCCAAACTTGATATTCTGGTCCTATCTATTTTTCTAGGAATATTCATGTACTGATTATAATTTTTCGTAATACTTTACCAATACGCATTTATACTGCGAAGTAGAACGGTATCTGCACTTTTCGTCAGAAAAGCGACTTTCAGCGTTATTAAACCCTTGTGATAATTATTTGAATCTTCCTATAATTATTCAAAGTCAATTATGGAATTATTTCTTAAATTCATAATTAAATCATTTAAATTCCTAATTGAGCGGTGTGGGTTCTTACACTAATCATTTTAATCTCAAACTTCATATTCTGAACCTAGCCATTTTTCTAGGATTTGTCATATTTTTATTATAATTTTTTGCATCACTTTGTCGGTACGCATTTTACACGTCGTCGCTATTAGTTTTGACATCAATACTCATAATTACCACTGCAAACTTGGTTTACTCAACTTAAGTATTTTTCTAGGAATATTCATATACTTATTATAATTTTTTGGGGTACTTCATCGGTACGCATTTATACCGTGAAGCAGAACCGGTATCTGCACTTTTTGTCAGAAAAGCGACTTTCAGCGTTATTAATCCCTTTTAATAATTATTTAAGTATTCCCATATTTATTCAAAGTCAATTATGAAATTATTTTCTATACTCATAATTAAATTATTAAAACTCCTAATTTAACGGTGCAGGTTCTTACATTAATCATGTCTCAAGTCATACAACCATATACTAATAACAGGGCATAATATAATCCAAATATAACACTATAAGCATGCAACATCTCAGCTCAACTCCGGCCTCCTGCCACCAGAGGTCTCAAGCTCAGAGGTACCTGTACCTGAAAAGGTTCCCCACACGTGGTGAGATTTCTAACAAGAAATCTCAGTAAGACAAGGGGTCCTCAAGGACTCTTCCGCCCTAAGCTCACTTACAACTATATACATAAGTTCAAAAACATTAAATACGATGCATGTTCATGTTAGGGCAATATAGCTATGACAATATATCCAAATGCTCAGAAACTCATGTACCAGAGTTCATATCTCATGTGATGTATGCAAGTGCGGTTCAACTGGCCAGGGAACAGGATAGGATTTACATGCGTCTGCGACCTATCTAAATATAAGGGTCACAACCTTATGCCTTACACACCAGGGTCGTAGCCTGATCGTGCAAGTAATCAACATCACATCCATACATTACATCAACAGGCTTATCCACATATCTTAGGCATATATCAATGCATATGTCATTTTCATAAAGCTTACCATGCATATAAAACACCCTCCCATGGAGGTCGGTGGAACAAGTAACAAACCAATCTGAGGACCAGAAGCTTACCTGTCAAGCTAAACCCTCCCTCACGACTCGGTGTCCAAAGGGTCACAAGTAATAACAATTTCCAGCAAGGTCACAGATCTGTTTTCATAATATTCATACTATCAATAAACATATCATAGTTTTTCAAATTTAAAAGGAACATTATTTCTTTTTCGTTTCGCTTACTGTGGGCTTTTTCTGAATCCACAAGCACTAAACTGTCTTTACCATTTTCAAGACTGTGATTTCATCTCTTTACCAAATATTCTAATATTTTATTATATTAAACCTGACATCTTAATATTTCCAACGATATACTTTATGTCTCAATCGGAGTTGTATAACTCCGGTTATGTTTTTCGCAAAGTGACTACTGCAAATTAGATTTCCAACAACCAAGTCGCGACTTCAAACTAACACTACGATCAATCCACTTATTCAATGACTATGAAATTTTTCAGGATCATATCCCTATGTATTAGCTTCAGATAGGTCCAAACCTCACTCAATTTGGAGCTCTATAGCTCGAGATATCATAATTTTACTAAACTAGGTTGTTGCTATCATATTTGCACTAGGTAATCAATTACCATACGGGGGTGATCGATTCCCACTCAAAGGTAATCGATTCCCGCTCAAAGGTAATCGATTACCACATGGCCTTGTAGGAAGAAGGTGGCAGCCATGGAATCAACCTTGGGATTAGAAAAACTAACCTAGGTTTGAGTGTAAGTGGCTATTTATATTACTGTCCCCACTAATTCACTGTATTAGTTCTAATAGCTCCGCTAATTATTTTCCTACTAAACTTAATATTCTCAATCTAGCCAATTTTCTAGGAATTATCATATTTTTCTTATAATTTTTCGCAATACTTTACCAGTACGCATTTTATACATAGCCGGTATTAGTTCGAACATCTCCGCTCATTATTATTACTCCAAACTTGATATATTAGACCTAGATATTTTTCTATGAATATTTATGTTTTTATTATAATTTTTCGGGATACTTCGTCGGTACACATTTACACTGTGAAGCGGAACTGGTATCTGCACTTTTCATCAGAACAACGATTTAAGCGTTAGCAGAACAACGATATTTTTCTAGAATATTTATGTTTTTATTATAATTTTCGGGATACTTCGCCGGTACATATTTGCACTGTGAAACAGAACCGGTATCTGCACTTTTCATCAGAACAACGATTTAAGCGTTATCTGTCCTCAATAATTATTCTATCATTTCTATATTTACCCAAGGTCAATTATGAAATTGTTTCTTGAATTCATAATTAATTAATAAATCCCTAATTTAAAAGTGCAGGTTATTACACAAACACTCACGGCTAAAACAAGGAGGAATAAAGTAAATTGATGTGGAATGGAATCATACCATTAATCTAGCATAGTAAATGTAACTTGTTAATTAAGTTAATTCACTTTTGACTTTAACAACTTAAAAAGAATTCTATATTGGTTCTAATTTTTATTTACTTTGACTTATTTTTAACAAATAATCTAATCATATTTAGATTAAACTAAGATCATTTTAAACCAATAAAATTTTCTAAGGAATTTAATTAAACCATTTAAATCAAGTTTAGGCCAAGTTTTGCCTATTTACAAATTGGTCCCTAAACTTTCACATGATAAAACTTTGACCCATAAACTTTTTAAATATTACTATAAGGGTCCTAATTGACTTGCTTGACATGAATTGTATTTCCATAACTTATATCATGTCAATCGCATGAAACATATCAATTCTAGCTTCCGTAACATATTTATCGTAAAATTACATAACTTAATTATATAATTCCATAATTTCCTATTACATAAATTTTCTACTACCGCATGAGATAATTGAAACCATATATATATATATATATATATATATATATATATATATATATAATGAAGGGTGTTTATGTAATTTTAGGTGAATTAATGAAGGGTGTTTTTGTAATTTTATTTATTTTTATATCATATACATTTTACTGAAACACCCTTCATTAATTCACCTAAAATTACATAAATACCCTTCATTAATCAAAACGACGTATTTTGGGACTAGCCGGAGATAAACTTATCTTACACCGGTGTAGAAATGATATATAGGGGTAGGATATCCTTACACCGGTGTAAGAATTAAAATCTTACACCCAATCTTGATCGTTGATCCACTTATATCCAATGACTCACATTACTAAAAAATTTATATATATATATATATATAGGGGTAGTATCCTTACACCGGTGTAAGAATTAAAATCTGTGAGCATATCCAATGACTAAACAATTTGAGTCCTTAGATATAAGTGGGAGCAACGATAAGATTAAGAGTGTAACTTACACTGGTGTAAAATGATTATAACCCATATATATATATATATATATATATATATATATATATATATATATATATATATATATATATATATATATATATATTGTAATCCTTCAACAGTTAATACCCAGATTATATTTCATTCCTCATATTCTTTATCCATGTGAACTACACATTTGTCTCGTGGGTCTCCTGGTTCAAATTAAACCTTTAATAAGAACCAGCCATAATTGATACTATAGCTATAGATATGCGTGCGTGTGTGTATATAGTATAGGCTTGTGCGTAGACCGTTTAGTTCACCATGTAACTATGAATTGTAGTCATCCAGACATATTACATACATATTATATTCAAGTTGTAGTTACCATAAGTCGTTCAACATAACAAGACACTAGACCTTTTCACAACACATAAGGTAGGTTTCGTACTAGCCATATTCATATTTATTATAAAAAGTTTTGTAATTGTCATCTATTCATTTATGGGACGAAGCATCCAAGGTGGAAGAAGGGCATTAGCTTGGGTTCGCGTTGGGGTTCCTTCGTTATCTTCCCCATCAACTCTCCCTTGCAAGGAACCTCTGCATAAAGTAACCCACTAAGTGTTATAACTTTACGTTCAAACAAAAACTAAGGTGAATGAGTATAATGCATAATGCCTTCGAGACATTCTTAAAGTTCATGCAAAATGCATAGAATATTAGCTACACAAAAGAATTAGGATTAGTAAAGAGAAACCTTATTCTCTAATTAATTATCAGAATAATAAAAATTAAAGTTCAAATCTAATTTAATTAAAAATATAAAATTACGGATATTATCACTAAAGGTAAAAATATTAAAAACTTATTGAAACCATTATGTAACAAAAATAATAATTCCATCGTTCATTTCAAATGACTCTTATTCAATAGCTCGTTTTGGAGAACATCTTCCATACATCTGTAGTAGGTAACTCTTCCATTGAACAACTGACATTTGGATAAAAAAACATTTCTCTCTCCTATGTGTACAAATATCACAGTCATTTATGTATTTCTATTGGCTGGTAGTACCAAACAAATGGTACTACAGTAGTATATTAGATACTTCTCTCTCCTTTATGTGTACAAATATATTACATGTCAGCTAATTTTGTTTTTTTTCTGTCACATTTTTTCTCTCTCTTTGTGCACTGCTCCAAACAAATGGTACTACATACTTCCCTCGTCTTGATGCAACTAGCCAAGTTTCGGTCCAATCCAAGTCCGAGACCCTTAAGTGCATTAGAAGTTATAGAGCATAATGTATTTTTTTTCATATCCATGAGTAGATCACGAAACAGTAGTTCTTGTCCCTATTTGCACATTAGTGCTCATGCATGGCACTCTAAATGCAACATATAATAATACATAAATGAACAAGTGATCTACAAAATAAAATACACTAACCCAATATTCAAGGTTTGCAATGATTGAGGTACGCCGGCAGAAGAGGCTAGATCCATATCATCATTTTGCTGCTCCAGTTGGGCCTGTTGGGTCAGTGCCTTCTCTTTCTCCTTTATCTATTTTTTCATGCAATCAAGTAAAGTGAGACTCATAATCCAACTAAACCACAGTCTACAAGAGCTATATGGAGAAATAAAAAACATTATTACCTTCTTAGCAAGCAAGGTGTTTTGTTCTTGAAGGGCCTTATCCTGCATCGTCAAACAAAAAAAATTGCTAATATACAACAACTAATTAAATCGTGATGGTGTTTCAACTAATGGTATACTACAAATTGATATTTAATTATCAATATATTTAATGATTTACGATATTTAAAATGACATATCTACATTACAATTGTCCTTAATGCAAAACCATTTTTTTGTATATGTATACACACAAATAATAACAAAAATAGGGAAATTATAGTTCATAAAATAAAGTGTGTCACAATAATTTGATATAACCTTATATTTATTAATCATTTGTCTAAAAGAACAAAAAGCAAATGGGTAACTATGAGATTAATGTCTATTACTCCTTCTTCCCTTCCTTGTATGAGAAATTACATTTACTTTCCTTATTTTTATTTTATTGCTACTTAATTGTTCTCTAAAAATAAATAACAAAGTAATCCAAGATAGGTGTGCAAATGTCAAGGTAGGTGTCTAAAAAAACGCAACCCAAAATTAGTGGTTTCAATGAGGATTATAAATAAGAAAACTATATTCTTTCTTTCTATCTTTCTCTGTTCAAATTAGTTTAAGGGTTTAGTGTGTGTCATTCAAAAGCACACAAGTTTTTTTCACTTTATACATCAGCGATGTAACAGGAAAAAGAGAAGAAAAAAAAAGTAACTTTTCAGATTTATACAAAGTTTGACTGGTCATACTTTGTGTAAATCATCTAAAAGGACACAATTTATATCCTTTTAAATGATAATTCTTTTCCCTTAGTTTAATATTCGATTCGTAAGTCACAAATGATCATTCTTTTGTAATTTGTACAACCTTGACAAATGTTTATATTTTGCCAGATAAGAAAATAATGTTTTTATTTATGATAGATTACTATCAAATCTAACCCATTAAAAAATTATTATTTTAATCTACTAGATTCACCCCTATTTGCACCTACTTTGAATAAATATCTTAAATAAATATTTATTCAGAAAGTACTTTTTTTTTTTTGGTAAAATTCAGAAAGTACTTTTAAGTAAGCTTTACTATAATGTGGTTTAAAGTAAGTGTAAATTGCATTTGGAATGAAGCTTGAATAAGTGCTTATCTAAACAAAATTTTAATAAATCATCTAATTTAGTTAGAAATTATTATAAAAACAACTATTGCCCAACTGTATTTTACCTTTTTTTTTTTTTTGGTAAGTACGTATTTTACCTTTTACAACAACTCATTTGGATGAGCTTCAATTTCTAGCTTATGAAAATAAGCCCAAGAATTTCAGAAGTTATCTTGATAAGCTCAAACAAACATGACCAAAATACTTTATAAGCTCCTATTGTAGTAGATAATCTCAAAAGGCTAAAAATAAGCTCTTCCAAATATGCTATAACCATGAGTTACTTTCACATTTTAGAGAAAAAAAAATAGTTTCTACTCATTTATCAATTGCAATATGGTTATTGTTCAACTTAAACTTTATAACAAGATGAATGCAACAAGACTTACCTTTTTATGAAGCTCTGAAATAGATTCATACATGAGTTGGTTCTGCAAGTTATATAATTAAACAGTTAGAATGACTATGACATACAGTTTAATACTATATTGCCAATACTCTGGGTTGCATTTTTGTTTACCTTTCGTGATCTAATGTGTTTGAGAGCAGAATCAAGCTGATGTTCCAAATTTTGAAGCTCTTTTATACTTAGGCCATCCAGTTCTTCTCCCATAAAATTCCTGCAAAACAAAGCAAGAAACCCTACTTCATATTTCATCAATTACAAAACACAAGATCGAACCGTTGCTTGTACTTCTTAAATACCTTTGATTTCTCTGTAGGACTTCCAACCTTGCTTTGAGCTTTGCGTGTTCTAGAGTCCAATTTTCCTAACAAATAATAAAATCAATGTTATGATTGCAGCAACAACAAGGTGCAATAAATATTTAATTGATTTTTTTGAATTGCTATGAAGAAAGAAGTGTTCATCAGTTGGAAACTTCTCTAAGAGCATATACATAGTAGAAAGTGGTGAGGATAGAATAGAAAAAATGTGTACATGAATTGACTTATATAAAAAATAATAAAGATTTATCATCTACAATTTAACATGAACACAAAAATTTTCCTACACACAATATTTTGTGGGGCCCGCAGCAAAAATAAAAATTCCGGCACGCAAAACGAATCTCTGTAACATAACACAATCACTTTTCCTACTACACAACTCTTATAAAACCCAATAATAAATTAGTTGGTTTGGAAAATATAATTGATAAAATGGTGGTAGGAATGGTATAGAGATACGAAACAAAAAGTCATAAAGAATGTGTTAGTCGTGAGGGATTTAGATAATTTACATAAAATTATATATTCAAATCTTAGTGATGTCACTGTATTAAAAAGACAATAATCTTCAGTTAACATCAATTAACAAATAAAGCAATGAAATCAGTTCAAAATTGATTTATAGGAGTTGATGACCTACATTTGGTTGCTGATCATTTGCAACAAGCTGCCTCTCCGCATACGAATATCTCTCATACCGTTCAAGAATTCTTTCCATGCTGTTGACAAAGAAAAGTAAAAGTGACCAAATATTGTATATATTGATAACTTTTTATTCCAAGCAAACGAGAATGAATTGCACAAAGAGACTTCTAATTTTCAGCTCACACACATTGTATTTGTAGAAATGAATTCTTAGACATATATATACAGGAATTGATATTGAAGGAAAGGAAATTAATTTTAAGCGGTTTGAATTATCATCTTCATTTCGGGCATTTCATGATATATTGCGTAAATATTAATCTAAAGCTAAGATTAATACTCCAAGAAATTGTTTGTCAATTTGAATTTCAAATACACTCAATTACACAGGCAAGAATTCCACAATCCCAATAAATATTTGTCAACATTTCTTAATCATACATTACTACCTCTTCCTTTTGAAAAGAGAATGAAACAATCAGCTTACCCAATAATCACCTCTTCCTTCCTTCTTATCTATCTCTCACTCATTTCCCAACTTGTTAGTAACAACTTCTCCCACACCTTAAAGGGGTCATGCACTTCCAGTAGTGTAGACCCGCATAGTAGGAATGGCTCTATAGGCGTGTTTGATTACTTTGATTTTGAATCTTAGACCACCGCCTAGGGAGAATAATTCTTTTAAATGAACTAAACCGACCGGGGGTGAGACTTTAACTTACAATACATATCTCGCCCAAAGCCATCCAATCAAAGTTTCGAGTGTTATCTCTTATGTGTTGGGTATGACTCATACTTCGCATATTGATGATGACTCTAATGCTCGGGGTCAACAGAAAGGTAACTGGGGTCCCGTCTCCAGGCCCGTAGAGGCTAGGCACTGTTGGGGGTCTCTGATTTATTGTAATTTTCTTAGCAGTTTGGGTTTGGGCCCAAGAATAGCTACTGTTAGGGTTTTCTAATCCTATTTATATTTGCCTTATAAACCGAGTGACTTGTAACGAGTGGAGGTGAGGTGAATATAGTACAGACAAGCTAGACTATCCTAAATTGGGTGAACCAGAGTAAATCACTGTGTCTATTCTCTTTCTTTTTTTTCGATTTGTGTGCGGTTAATTTCCAACATTATGCACAAGTTGAATTTCAAGAGAGAACATCAAAGTTTAATTGTTGAGTAATGATTTGTTAGGAAGACCTAGCTAGGATCTCGTATATCTTATACCAACATAGCTAATGCAAAGATATTCAAACACTACAGTTTTCTCTACTGCATCTCTACAGGGTACTTCTAATTTTGGGGGCCTATTAATTTAATTAATTTCCATAACTCATTTTTTTTTCTTTTTTTCTTTTTTTTGAAAACTAATCATAATTACCTTTTTGAGGCTAATCAGAACCCCGATACCCCCATGGGTTGACTCTTTGAGCCGCCTATGCGACTAATCCATGCGAGTCCAAGGATTACGGTACTTATGCCCCTCCTCATATGGTGTTGGTGGGATTCGAACCGAGTTCCTCTCCCACCACTCAGTCCTCATGCTACCAACTGAGCCACCACACTTGCATCTATCTTTGAAAGAATATAATTAAGAACAAGTTCGCTCCATCGTATACGAACAATAAGATATCTGTTCCGAGGATTAAACGAGGTACAGACGTGTTTTCTTAATTTGGATTAATATACTGTTTTTTCGAACTTATAGTTTTCTAGATTTCAATTTGGTCCTCATGGTTTTGAATTGTCTCCTTTGAACCCTTAAAGTCTCGATTCCAAATCAAACTAGCTAGGAGTAACATATTTCCCATATAATTCGAACAGTTAATTATTCTTGTGAACAATATGTTTCAAGACGAATATTCCTTACCTTAAAAACTTAAGAACTTTAAAAATTTTCAGGATTTTATAGTTCAAAAAATATGTAAAACAAAATCATACACAGCATAATATATATGTCACGTGTGAAATTTATTTTATTTTATGTTTGAGGAAAAACCATCTTAATAAAAAGAGCTCCGTCAATATTAATTTGATATAAGTTTATAAGAGATATAATAAGGTTTATTGCACTCGTTTTTAAAATGAGTAAAATGATTTGAAATTCAATGACAATATAGAGATATTATAGAGACTTGCTTACCAAAAAAAAAAAAAGAGAGAGATATTATAGAGACTAAAATAATAGTTTTTTTTTTTATGTTTATCCATGATCATACCAAACTCTAGAGTAACCTCCTTTGATCTGTGCATGCATAGAGAGTGTACCTACACCAGTTAATGAATCCTAACTAAAACGTCAGCAAAAATTAACTTGGGCTATGCTAAAGTGATTTTCTATTAGACCCAGGTTGACTAGTAAAAAAAATTAGCTAAGAAATTGGTACGGACAATAATGGGATCCCTATTGGAATAGGAGTTATTCCCGGTCTCTCTAGGAATAAATCGAATAGTATTGTGCTATTTCTAAATTGAATGGTTATATATGGGTTTAATATTTTTCATGTGGTTGGAGATAAAAATTATCTCTTATATACATATAAAAATACGTGGAGATATTTACCCAAAAAAAAAAAAATACGCGGAGCTCATATTTTTGTTATCTTTTTTCTTCACACATTTTTATGTATGTGTAGGAGATAAATATATCTCTTATATAATATAAGAAATATTAAATTTTATATATATATATATATATATATATATATACATATATATATATATATATATATATAGGCAGGATCCTTTGACACTGGTGTCAAATTTGAAATTTGACACCTTATCTGAGAGCCGTTAGATCAAAAAATATCAATGACTCTGATTTGTAAGCATATGACACCATTGATCTTTTTTTATCTAATGGCTATCAGATGAGGTGTCAAATTTTAAATTTGACACTGGTGTCAAAGGATCCTACCTCATATATATATAGGCAGGATCCTTTGACACCTTATCAGAGAGCCTTTAGATCAATAAAGATCAACGACTCTGATTTGTAAGCATGTGACACCATTGATCTTTTTTTATCTAATGGCTATCAGATGAGGTGTCAAATTTTAAACTTGACACTGGTGTCAAAGAATACTAACTCATATATATATATATATATATATATATATATATATATATATATATATATATATATATATATATATATATATATATATATAATATAGGTAGGATCACACACTAGTGTCAAATTTGAAGTTTGACACATCATCTGATAGTGGTTAGATAAAAAAAATCAATGGTGTCACATGTTTACAAATCAGAGTCATTGATTTTTTTTATCTAATGGTTCTCAGATAAAGTGTCAAATTTCAAATTTGACATTGGTGTCAAAGGATCTTTTATATATATATATATATATATATATATATATATATATATATATATATATATATATATATATATGGAAAAATGTTTGTCGTTTTTAATGACACTATTTCTGTCATTTTACTCTCACAAATAAATGGGACCCACACATTTATTTTTTTTAAAGTTATATCTTTAAGATGTAACACACTTTACCCATATATATATATATATATATATATATATATATGTATATATATATATATATATATATATATATATATATATATATATATATATGTTATCACAGTGATCGGTCACATTTCTGCTCCTTTATCATATTTGTGTCTGAGGCTGAAAATGTCAGATCAGGCTGCTGCTTTCAAATAGCGAATCAGGCTGCTGCTTTCAAATGGCGAATCACGTACGTTTTATATGACCATGCGGGTAGTAACTTACCCTTCGCGACACACCCATCCACCCTAGACAAAATACTCGTTAATAAACTGCTCCAATAACCAAATTAAGATCGATCTCTCTCTCTCTCTCTCTCTCTCTCTCTCTGGTGACGCATAAGAAGTAAAAAGTGATACATCAAGCTTAACGAAATAAGTTATGCTATTACCTTAAAAGAAATAGTAAGTTATGCTAAAGCTAAAGTATATGCCACTACTTGCTGACAATCATTTCAAGTATAAGACACACAAAAAAAATATACCAAAAAATATAATCTATGAAGATTGCAAGGCCAAATCAGATCATAATGAAAAATTGAGAATTGAGTATCCAATTGCATCAAACAATTTACTCACTTACTATATACTAAACGTCTAAACAAAAATATAGATGAACAACAAATATTAAGGGATAAACCAGAAGAACACCATACTATAAAGGGAAAAAAAAAATATGAGAAAATGGAAACATGAAACATCGACATCAGAGGCATAAAAATATATAGTAGACATAGCGATGGAAAGCAGAGAAATTAAAATGATTTAAGATAAAGAAAAATTGATAAACTTGGAAAGAAAGAAAACAAGAGAGAGAAAGAAGAAAGAGTTGTACGTAAGGTGTGATGAGTGATAAAAAAAAAAAAACATACCAGGGATCGCTAGAGTACTCGAAAAGCTTGCCTTTGGTGGAGAAGACTATGAGAGCAACTTCAGCATCACAAAGCACAGAGATCTCGTGTGCTTTCTTAAGCAAACCAGACCTTCGCTTTGAGAAGGTGACTTGTCTATTGATCTTGTTCTCGATCCTCTTCAATTGCACTCTTCCCCTCCCCATATCTCACTATTCTATTATACACTGTTTCTACCTTCTTAAATTACTCTCTTACTTTCCAACACTCTCTTTTCTTATTACTGTTACCACCGCACCAACAACACAATTCCCACACGAATCTTTTATCAACAGATCACGACCTTTAACAACGATGCACCTTCCATGTTTCTTTCTTTTCTTCTTTCTGAGTATGGATTTCTATGATTTCTCGATCTTCTTTTTTTGTACGTGATAACCAGAGAAGATGAACATGACCATATGTCTGCTTCTCATTCACTTATAAAATTGGAAAAACATCAAATAAAATAAAAAAACTAAAAATCATTGGTTAGAATTATTATATTCGATAAAAGAAAAAGAAAAAGCAAAAGTGGAAAAAAAACTGATGGAAACAGGTGGTTTTGTAAAACCAGAGTGGTTTCGTCGATGACGTTGTCGACTGAGGATTGGCTAGAGGCGCTTTCAGGACAGTTCTTTGTTGTCTGATTCACACTGTTTCTCGTACCATTTCTCGTACGAGTTTCTCGTTTTGTGATTAAAAATTCAATTATTTCTTGGGAAAAGTTAATCAACCCTCCCATATTTTGTTTCAGAATTTTTTATTATCATGTAGATCTTTATATCACATATGGCCCTTCTTCTTTATAAAAAATAAAAAATTGCAGCTGCTGATAAAAAAATACTTTTTTACAAATCACGACATATATGATAAAAAAAATCGCAGGAACATCGGTGACCTTTTCCTTATTTCTTTTACTTTTATCTTTTATTTAGCCAAGTAATTATTAATTAATGTAGAGGAAAAAACATTAGATTTATAGTTATTTTAACATGTAGTTAAAAATTAGTTTTATATATATCATGTAAAATGTTATACTTAAATTTATTAATTGTACTACCTGGTTGGTTATCATTAGATTAATTTGGAATCAACGGTTAAAAATAGAAAAAATAAATAATTATGTTGATTTTTAGTTGATTCAACGGAACCAATTAGATAGGAAAAATGGTAAGTTTAAAATAGTAGTAAATATAACTGTCCTCATATGTTATTTGTATATTATTTAATGAGTTCATATTGTAGAATTATAAATATAGTTAAGTTCGTTAAATGATATATTATATAAGATTATGTTTACCGTGCAAGAAATAAGAGTGTTTCAGAGCAACAGAAAATAAATAAATAAACTCAAGAACTCAAATAAAAAATCAAACAAGAAAAATTTTAGAGAAAAATAACACTAGAAATTAAAAATAGAAATAAAAATAAAAAATAAAGATAAATGAAAAAAGACATTAAAGAAGGTAAAAAAAAAAAATTAATAAGAGCAAAAAAATGAGAGGTATAGGAAGAAATAGATGAGAATGACTAAAAAACGATAATATGAATCATAGAAAGAAAAAACGGGTCTAACCATTTACAATATTAATAGCTTTTCTCTAATATGTTCTAGGACCCATTGTCTGCAATTTATACTTCATTCTTTTAAGTCTTATTTTACTAACCTCGAGTAAATTTTGGCACATCTTCGTGTCAAATTCTTGGTAACAAATTTATATTCTTCTAGGAGCATCTACGAGTCTTCATATTATATGCTCAAACCACCTTGATCTATGTTCTTTTATTTTTTCAACTTCTAATACTACTCCTATTTTTTGTAAAATATCTTCATTTCTTATCTTACCCATTCTTATACGACCAAACATCCATCTTTTTTCTTCTTCTTTTCTGTAAACACCAAACATCCATCTTACCATCCTTGTTTATGTTACTGTCGTTTTGTGCTTGTGGTTTCTATTTGTTGGTCAACATTCGGTATCATATTACAGGTCGTATTGTTATTTTATAAAATATTTCTTTTTGCCTTAGAGAAATTTTGCAGTCACACAAAACTCTGATATAGGGCATCATTTCATCCAACCTGCAATGATTTTATTATTTACATCCTCATCAAACTCTCCACACTTTTGCAAAACATATCCCAAATATCTAGAAGCGTCTTTGTTGAATGCCTCTTGTGTTAGAAATTTTATATGTGGGCAATATTAATTAATTATTTTTGTATTTTCTAAAATAATCGGGTTAATAGATATTCCAATTTAATCTATTGTGATAAGCCCATTGTGATCATATTGAGTTTGGCTTTTAGCATCTTTTGGTATTGGGTCTAGTTGGGCAGCACAGTGTAGGCATTAGTGTCTGATTGGGCTTCTGTGATAGGTGGACCCATCAGACACACTGTTGATTAGGGTTTCGCTAGGTCCCCTCTCTAGCCTATTTATATTGGGGTTAAGCCACATGAGCCGTCATGCTCCCATCGCTGAAGGCTGTCATTTTCGGAATAGGTCATAGAGAGGAAGATCTGGCATGTAGTTCCCTCCTTTCTTCCGTTTGTGATGATCTATTAAGGTACGCACAATCTCAATTTAGATTTCGAATAATTTGGTGTTTTATAATCATATACATATAGGATTGAAATAAATCTTACATCTTGTCCAAGCAAATGCCCAAATTCTTGATTTTCATCTTTTGTTGGAGCAAACTCACACTTTATATACTCAATTTCACTTCAACTTAGTGTGAATCTTTTAGATACCAATGTGTTTTTCCAAACCAAAAAAAAAATTAAAAACTAAATAAAAAAATTAAAAGTGAAAAAAAATTAGTTGGCTTGGGTCAAATTTTAAACGTGATCATGGAAACTAATTTTAATTATATTTATTTATGAATTTTATCATTACATTATAAAACAAACTTAGTTTTCTCTCTAATTTCATAATTTGAACTTTTCATATGTGTTAAATAACAAGAAAAGAGAGGAACATTGAAATAAACTGTGTGTATTGAACTGATAAAGGATGTACAATATATAGACAAACTAATGGGCTAAGCCCAAACCTAATATAATTAGACCTAATACAAAACCCTAATGAAATAAGGAAAATACTAATAAAGGAAAATAATAATTACAATATATTCCTAACACTCCCCCTCAAGCTGGAGCGTATAGCTCATATGCACCAAGCTTGTTACATATAAACTCTATTCGAGGACCCCTCAAAGATTTTGTAAACACATCTGTTAATTACTCATTAGAGGGTACAAAACTAGTTTTAATTTCACTTGCAAGAATCTTTTCTCGAACAAAATGACAATCTATTTCTATATGTTTGGTTCTTTCATGAAACACTGGATTTGACGAAATGTGCAGAGCTGCTTAATTATCACAAATGAGAGTTTCCTATCCAGTGTTTCCAAACTTAAGCTCTCTGAGAAGCTGTTTAAGCCAGATGAGGTCGCAAGTAGCAGTAGCCATGGAACGGTATTCTGCTTCAGCGCCTGATCTGGCAACTACGCTTTGTTTCTTACATTTCCAGGAAATCAAGTTGCCTCCAACAAAGACACAATACCCAGAAGTAGATCTCCTATCAGCTGGATAACCAGCCCAATCAGCATCACATTACCCAATAACTTTATCATGACCTTTATCTTCATATTCAAGGCCTTTCCTGGAGATGCCTTGATATACTTAAGAATACGAATGACTGCTGTAACACCTTGTGTATACCCGGTTTGTTAACATGTCATCGTAGTAAGCTACGCTTAATCAAAATTTGCGGAATATCTTTTTTTTTTAAATTATGACGTCATTAACCTTAGCCAAGTTGATTACTTAATCAATTTTCATAAAAACATCGTCTGTATGTAAATTGCAAAGACAGTTAACTGAAATACCACAATATATAAATAAAGTGAGTATCTAAGTCACAGGACTACAACACATAGCCTAGACAATATCCTGATATATTATTACAACTCAACTCTAAAAACATAAAGTCAAGTCAATGCGGTATGGACAATCCTCATGCTCACCAAATAAGGTAACAAAGCCCATCAAGTCTCAACAGCAACAACATAATAATGAAGCTAAAAGCATAAAGTAGTAAACGGGATCCGACATCCAATCATAATAGCATATCATCATAAGCAGCATAAACATGTATCAACTAAGCTCTGGCCTCCTGCCACCAGAGGTCTCAACCTCTGGGTTACCTGAACCTAAAATAAGCGCCCCAAACGTGGGGTGAGATCTCTAAACAGAAATCTCAGTAAGACAATGGGTCCTCAAGGATCTTCCACCCCAAGCTCACTTACATGTGCAATATAAGTTACAAAAGCATTTAATGGTATAAGTTTCAAAACTATGCAGTGCAACAAATATTCATGCCATGTGTGTTATCACTATTCTACTGGCCAGATAAATGGAGGAATACGTCTATTACCTACAGTTAGTACAAGGAACACTGTTTGCACCTCACCCACAGCCTCACCATCTTGTATGTACCACATACTCAGGCTTACCGTATAGGTGGAACACCACATGCATAAGCAACCACTCTACTAGTCTGCATCAACACACAGCCTAGCCCCTTTCCAGAAGCATCACAGAAAAGCTCAAATTGCTCTTCAGGATCAGTTAGGATCAACACAGGTGCGGTAGTCAATCTCTCCTTCAATTCTTGAAAACATTCCTCACACTCGTGAGTCCACACAAACGGAGTCTCCTTTCGGGTAAGGCGAGTCAACGGTAAGACCATCTTGGATAATCCCTCAATGAACCTCCTGTAGTACCCGGTCAAACCCAAGAAACTCCTAACTTCAGAAATAGTTTTGGGTCTCGCCCAATCCATCACTGCCTCAATCTTGTTGGGATCCACTGCGACTCCCTCAGCAGAAATCACATTCCCAAGAAACTTAACGGACCTGAGCCAAAACTCATACTTGGAAGGCTTTGCATACAGCTTTTTCTCCTTCAACACTTGCAGTATAATTCTCAGATGCTCAGCATGCTCCTCCTCCGTCTTGGAGTAAATCAAAATATCATCAATGAAAACGATCACAAACTTATCCAGTTACGGCTGGAAAATCCGGTTCATGTAATCCATGAACACAACAGGTGCATTGGTGAGTCCAAACAGAATCACCAAATACTCAAAGTGACCGTACCTCGAACGAAATGCGGTCTTAGGGACATCCTCCGGCTTCACCCGAATCTGATGGTATCCGGTCCGGATATCAATCTTCTAATACACACAAGCACCCCTGAGCTGATCCAACAAATCATCAATACGCGGAAGGGGATACTTGTTCTTGATTGTCACCTTGTTCAGCTGCCTGTAGTCGGTGCACAATCGCATTGTCCCGTCCTTCTTCTTCACAAACATGACTGGTGCTCGGAGACACACTCGATCGAATGAAATCTTTCGCCGAAAGATCCTCAATGTACTTCTTCAGCTCCGCCAATTCCGGTTGCGACATCCGGTATGGAGCTAATGAAATAGGCCCCATACCAGGCAATAGATCTATGGAGAACTCTATCTCCCTCTGTGGCGAAAACTCAGGAATCTCATCAGGAAACATCTCAAGAAACTCCATCACCACAGGAATGCCAGTGATATCCTCCTATGCCCCACTCACCAAATCTCCAAACATGACAGAACCATATGCTCCTGCTCTCAAGGCTCTCCTAGCCTGTAGCAACAAAATGTACGACGAGGAATTGGCTGTGGAGTCACACGGAGACATCACCACTCGCTTGGCACAATAGTCAATCAGCACACAATTCCTGGACAACCAATCCATGCCCAGAATAATCTCCAAGTTGGCCATCGGCAATCCTATCAGATCTACCGAGAAATCACGGCCATCCCACTGAAACGCCACATCGCGATGAACAGTGGTAGAATCACACATTTCTCCGGTGGTGGTGGTCACCCGCAACGGTGGAGAAAGCACAGACATGGGCAACTCAAGCCCCGCAGCAATCGGGGTAGCAATAAAAGAGTGCGTAGCCCCGGAGTCAAACAAGACATCAACAAACGATCTACCAATGGTAATAGTACCTCTAACAAGGTTCGGAGCTCTGTCCGAATGCTGCCGATCTAAGGTGTAAACTCATCCAGTAGCAGGTGGCACTGCAGGTGCTGCTGGCGGTGAAAGGGGAACCATCTGCAATGGAGCTGCCTGAACTGTTGCAGCTCTCGCCATCGACGACGAGCACTCTCTAGAGTAGTGGCCCTCCTTGCCACACTGGAAGCATATCAACTGACCTGAAGAACACGGCTCAAAATGAGTTTTCTCGCATCCAGAGCATCTGGGAGCAGAAGATCTCGCTGCACTCACCTGAGCAGAAGTCCTCTTAAACTGATTTGGCACTTGTCGAGCCGCCAGCTGCTTCCCCTTGCCTTTGTTCCCAAACTTCCTGTCCCTCCAAAAAGTAGAACTACCAGCTACCTTCGTCCCAGTAACCTTGGCCCTCTTGGCCTGACTCGCGTTGCAGAAATCCTCGATGTCCCGACACTGCTGCACTAGTGTCCCAAGTCTCTCGAAGCAGAACCAGTGAGGTGATCAGCAATATCATCACTAAGTCCCCTGCAGAACTTAGTTGCCAAGAAGATTGGAGTATTTCTCTCCATCCAAAAGTGAGCGAACTTAACCAGCACATTGAACTTGGCCAGGTACTCGTCAACAGACAACGAGCCCTGCACCAACCTATCGAACTCCCCTGCTTCCTCTCCTGTGCATCATAAGGGAAGTACCGACCCAGAAAGCAATCCTCGGAGAATGGCCATGTCATCACATGACCCTGCATCTCGAAAGCGTGACAGGTGTTCGTCCACCACTCATGGGCATCGCCCTCCAGCATGTAGGTAGCGAATATCAGCTTCCGCGGGTCAGTACACTGCATGACCCAAAAGATCTTATCCAGCGCCTGAAGCCATCTCGCCGCAGCAATAGGATCATAAGACCCATCAAAAGTAGGTGGCTTATGCTTAAGGAAAATATTCAGCCGGCGGTCGATCTCGTCTCAGTCCTCAATAAGCACAGGGACGGTCTGTGTGGCCCCCGTAAGGTGACTGCCAATACCCATCTGACTCTGACTGTCGTCCTGCAGACTGGGTGGAGGTGGAGGCGGTGGCGGTGGAGGTGGTGGCGGAGGAAACTGGCCAACAGCAGGACCAGCCCTCAACTCCTCTAACATGACTCTCATCATAGTCATGTTCGCCATGCGGTTCTCCTCCAAGATATCCTCTGTGGCTTTCCTGTTCGCCTCTCTGACAGCGTCCAGCATAGCTTGGTTTTCCATTCTTATGGCCTCCTGGTCGGCTTGTTGTGCTGCCTGCATTTCAGCCAATGCAGCCAGGACAGGATCAGATTGACTCTCACTAGTACCTTGGTTCCTTCTTGGCTATACCATGACTCTGCACAAGCTACACAAAGAATGAGTTGATCAGGCCCACACAATGTGGTCGCATATGCATTATCATAATAAAGCCAAATAGAGAGAACACAAGATAGACACATAACAAAGCATCCTAAGTTATTGCAACATATACAGGCTTTTCCCTAGAAAGTGCTCTGGTACCAAAAAATGTAACACCCCGTGTATACCCGGTTTGTTAACATGTCATCGTTTTAAGCTACGCTTAATTAAAATTTATGGAATATCTTTTTCTTTGAAATTATGACGTCATTAACCTTAGCCAAGTTGATTACTTAATCAATTTTCATAAAAACATCGCCTGTGTGTAAATTGCAAAGACAGCTAACTGAAATACATCAATATATAAATAAAGTGAGTATCTAAGTCACAGGACTACAACATGTAGCCTGGACAATATCCTGATACATTATAAAACTCAAGTCTAAAAACATAAAGTCAAGTCAATGCGGCATGGGCAATCCCCATGCTCACCAAATAAGGCAACAAAGCCCAGCAAGTCTCAACAGCAACAACATAATAATGAAGCTAAAAGCATAAAGCAGTAAATGGGATCCAGCATCCAATCATAATAGCAT
Organism: Gastrolobium villosum; assembly: GCA_032173675.1. Classification (NCBI taxonomy): domain Eukaryota; kingdom Viridiplantae; phylum Streptophyta; class Magnoliopsida; order Fabales; family Fabaceae; genus Gastrolobium; species Gastrolobium villosum. The sequence continues at coordinate 218,109 of JAVKPL010006053.1, read as the reverse complement.
ATCAGCATAAGCAGCATAAACATTTATCAACTAAGCTCTGGCCTCCTACCACTAGAGGTCTCAACCCCTGGGTTACCTGAACATGAAATAAGCGCCCCAAACATGGGGTGAAGTCTCTAAACAAAAATCTCAGTAAGACAAGGGGTCCTCGAGGATCTTCCACCCCAAGCTCACTTACATGTGCAATATAAGTTCCAAAAGCATTCAACAGTATAAGTTCCAAAGCTATGCAGTGCAACAGAAATTCATGCCATGTGTGTTATCACTATTTTACTGGCCAGAGAAATGCAGGAATACGTCTATTACCTACAGTTAGTACAAGGAACACCACTTGCACCTCACCTTACAGCTTCACCATCTTGTATGTACCATATACTCAGGCTTACCGTATAGGTGGAACACCACATGCATATAATAAAGGCACTCGCATATAACAGCTCAATAGCATTTATCAAATAATACATGAAAACAACATCATGCATATAAACCAGCCCCCCATGGGACATGGTGGAACCAAACAATGGCAAAATCGAGGACACGAAAGCTTACCTTGCAAGCTAACTACCCAATGCCAAGAGTCCACACTAGCTCAAAGCCCAAACACAGCAGAATCACAATCTGTTTCGGACCAACAATATATCAATATTCAAACTCTAGAAGCATATTCAGAAGGACAATGTCTTTCTCTTAAATTCATGTCTTTAGGCTTCTTACAAAGCCACAAGCCCTTAAACGCATAGGTTCTGACTTAGTTAAGTTATTTCAGAAGTCAAAATTCATTAAACTAGGGTCCACAAACCCATAACGCAGTTCTGTATGAACAATACCTTACTGTTCATCGAAAACCCAGAATATCCGGATATAAGTCGGGGGCATATCCGGATATTAATACCCAAATATCTCTCTGTCAATATCCGGATATTCAGATCCCCATATCTGGATATCGATATCTGGATATTCATATCCGGATATCAGAATCTGGATATCCATATCCGGATATTTCGCGACAAAATGCAGTTCTGCATTTCGCGAGATATCCTTCCCAAAGGTGGTTCATTTCATGAATACATAAGCTTAAACATGCGATTTAAGGTGTGTTTAACATTACCCAACGCTAGGTTATGATCAAGGTTCAATACATGCATCAAGGTTCCATTTCTAACCATGAAAACTCAAGTTTAAGGGTGGCAAGGCTTTCCCCAAGCTTAAAACAGAAACAAACGGTGCTCTTGGAGCTCACAAGTCAGCTTCAAGGTGCTGGTACTAAGGGAGCATGAAAATGAGCAGCAAAATGATTCCTTGCTCCACAAAATGACTCCTTGGTTCCACAACAACAAGACACAAGCTCACCCTCTCCCCAAACTATGAAGTCAGTTCACAACACCAACCAAGCAGTGGCTGTGCACACAAAAATGGCTCCCTCTCCCTCTCACAAGACCACTCTCCCTTAACAAAGGTGTCTTGGTGAAGGTTTCATGGAAGAAATGACCTCTTAGCTCATGAAAATGGAGGAGAAGAAGGTTGTGGCACAAGGGAAGACACTCAGCAGCTAAACACTCACGTAGGAAGCCAATATGGTCTAGGGTTTTGTGCAAAGTTAGTATATATAGCCACTTAAGAATTAAACACACAGTATTATCATTAATTTCTACGCTTATCATTTTAATCCCAAACTTAGGATACTTAACCTACTCATTTTTCTAAGATTTATCATATTTTTATTTTATTTTTCGCAACTTTTTCATAGCCAGTATCAGTTCTGACACCAGTTCGCATTATTTTGACTTGAAACTTGTTTAGATGTCCTACATATTATTCTAGGAATATTCATGCACTTATTATAATTTTCCGGGATACTTCACCGGTACACATTTATACCGGGTAGTAGAACCGGTATCTGCACTTTTCGTCCGAAAAATGACTATCATCATTATTACTCACTTACTATAATTATTATTTCCTAATTCTCTTATTTGATTAATTAATTTCCTTAATTACCGGTGCGGGTTCTTACAACTGAATTCCAATGTTCTTGACATGAAGAATTAAGAAATAGACTGACAACACTAACTGCAAATGAAATATCAGGCCGAGTGACTGTGAGGTAGTTCAATCTTTCAACCAATCTTCTATACTGCTCAAGATCTGGAAAGGGCTCCCCCTGATTTGGTAGAAGCTTGATACTTGGATCCATAGGAGTATCAACAGACTTTGAATTTAGCAGAACAGTTTCTTCAAGAATATCCAGAGTATATTTTCTCTGAGATATCACAACGCCATCTTTAGATTGGGCCACCTCGATTCCCAAGAAGTATCGAAGTTTCCCAAGATCCTTAGTCTGAAAATGATGACATAAATGTTATTTCAATTGAGTGATCCCATACCAATCACTACCTGTTATGATAATATCATCCACATAGACCACTAGGTAAATAGATCCAGAAGCGGAATGACGATAAAAGAGAGAATGATCAGCTTCACTCCGAGTCATGCCAAATTGTTGAACAACATGCTAAATTTACCAAACCAAGCTCTTGGAGATTGTTTGAGGCCATAGAGAGACTTACGAAGACGACAAACAATACCTGACTCCCCCTGAGCAACAAATGCAGGAGGTTGCTCCATATAAATTTCCTCCTCAAGATCACCATGGAGAAAAGCATTCTTGATATCAAGTTGGTAGAGAGGCCAATGGCGAATAGCAGCCATGGCAATAAAGAGAAAAACAGTAGACATTTCCAACACAGGAGAAAAAGTATCAATAAAATCCAATCCAAACACCTGAGTGAAATCCTTCGCCACCAAGTGAGCTTTAAGACGATCCACTTTACCATCAGGTCCAACCTTAACAGCATGAATCCATCTGCAACCAACCACAGATTTTCCAGATGGAAGAGGATCCAGATCCCATGTTCCATTATGTTGAAGAGCACTCATTTCATCAATCATAGCTTATCTCTATCTCGAATGTGAAAGTGCATCACCTATAGTCTTAGGAACAGATACAGAGGACAAAGAGGGAAGACATGCAAAATATGATGGAGAAAAATGATGGTAACTAATATTGACTGTATACCTAGCTGGAGGGCGAGTATCACGAGTACCCTTACGAAGAGCAATGGGAAAGTCACTATCCGAAGGTGGGATCGAAGCTGAGGGAGGAGATGCAGTTGAACCCACACCGTTAATTAAGGAAATTAATTAATTAAATGTGAGAATTAGGAAATAATTCCATAATTGACCCTAATAATTATTATGAGGCTTTAATAATTATCGTAAATGAGTAATAATGCTGAAAGTCGCTTTTCTGACGAAAAGTGAAGATACCGATTATGCTACTCAGTATAAATGCGTACCGATGAAGTATCCCAGAAAATTATAATAAGTGCATGAATATTCCTAGAATATTATATAGGACTAGTAAAACAAGTTTCAGGTCAAAATAATGAGAACTGGTGCTAGAACTGATACTGGCTATGGAAAAGCGCGTACCGAAAAGGTGTTGCGAAAAATAAAATAAAAATATGATAAATCTTAGAAAAATGAGTAAGTTCAGATTCCAAAGTTTGGGATCAAAATAATAAGCGTAGCAATTAACGATAATACAGTGTGATTAAGACTAAGTGGGCTATAAATACTACTCTTACACAAAAACCTAGGTGTTCTATCGGCCTCTACATGACTTGGGTGGCTGACTTTCACTCTAAACACCGTTCCATTGCATAGTTGCTTCATTTTGTGAGCTTTGAAGCCATTTTATTCCACTTCTCTTCACCTAAACAACTTGGATGAGTAAGATTGATCATTGGGGGTGAGTGTGAGGTGTTGTTTATGAGTTGTGGCCACTGTCTTGGTGAGATTTTGTCGCTGACCTTGTAGTAATGTTGTGAGAGACCTTGGTGATGGCACTTCGAGCTCCATGGAGCAATCTTTGTTATGAAAGGGTCAAGTTTTGTTGGCATTTTCATTCTCCCTCTAAGTCAGAACCATAGCAGCTGTTTGGTGAGCTCCAAGAGCAACCTTTGCTCTGTTTTGAACCTTGGGTAAGTAGTTCAACCTTTGATCATGAGTTTTTGATGATAAAGAGGTGTCTTGGCATGTTAATGGGTTAAAAGAGTAACCAACCAGTATATGAACCTAAATGGACTTAAAAATGCATGCTTGGACGTTGGAATTGATTAAAAATGGAACATTGGGAGTGATACTTCGCGAAATGCAGAAACTGCATTCTGTCGCGAAATATCCGGATATGGATATCCGGATATGATATTCGGATATTGATATCTGGATATGGGGCTCTGAGACATCTGAACATGGATATCCGGATATGATATCTGGATATGATATCCGGATATTGATATCCGGATATGCCCCCGACATATATCCGGATATTCTGGGTTTTCGAAGAACAGTAGCTGCACTGTTCATACAGAAGGCTTGTAGGGGTTGGTGGACCCTAGATTGATGAAGTTGAACTTCTGTAATAATTAATATAAGTCAGAACATATGTGTTTAAGGGCTTGTGGCTTTGTGAGAAACCTAAAGACATGAAACGTAAGAAAAAGGCGTGTCTATATGGTTATGCTTGTAGAGTATGGATATTGATATTGTTATTGGTCTGGAACAGATTGTGATTCTGCTGTGTGGACTCTTGGCATTGGATAGTTAGCTTGCAAGGTAAGCTTTCGTGTCCTCGATTTTGCCATTGTTTGGTTCCACCATGTCCCATGGGGGGATGGTTTATATGCATGCTGTGTTTACATGCTTTTATACTTGGAAATGATTTCGAGCTGATATGTGCAATGGCTTATAATATGTATGTGTTGTTTCCAATTAGACGGTAAGCCTGAGTATGTGGCGCCATACAAGATGGTGAGACTGTGGGTAGTTGCGAGTGGCGTCTTGCATTATGTGTGGGTAATAGATGTATTCCTGCATTTCTCTTATCATTAGAATAGTATTGAGACACATGACATGATTATCTATTGCATTGCACTCTTTTAGAACTTATATTGTTTAAACTTTTTTAGAACTTATATTGCACATGTAAGTGAGCTTGGGGTGGAAGATCCTTGAGGAACCCTTGTCTTACTGGGATTTTTTTTTTAGAGATCTCACCCCACGTTTGGGGCACCATTTCAAGTTCAGGTAATGCTGGGGTTGAGACCTCAGGTGGCAGGAGGCCGGAGCTGAGTTAGATATTGCTGTTTATATGCTGACATGTTGGATGCTGGATATGTCTGTTGCTATTATGCTTCTAGCTTCATTTATGATTATGTTGTTGCTGTTGAGACTGCTGTTAGGCTGTGTTACCTTATTTGGTAAGCATGGGGATTGTCCATGCCACATTGACTTGTTTATGCTATTTTAGTCTAAGTTGTAATAATGTATCAGGATGTTGTCCGGACTATATGTTGTAGATCCGTGACTTAGATACTCACACTTTATATTATATTGAGGTATTTTAGTTAGCTGTCTTTGCAATTTACATACAGACGATATTTTTATGAAAACGGATTAAGTAACCAACTTGGCTAAGTGTAATGACGTCATAATTGAATTAAAGAAAAAATTATTCCGCATTTTAATTAAGCGCGACTTAATACGATGACATGTTAACAAACCGGGTATACACGGGGTGTTACAAGTAGCAACGGTAACCCTTTTGAGACCGAGGATAACCCAGAAAGACACATTTATGAGACTTGGGAGCTAATTTATCCAAACCTAGACCAAGATGATGAACAAAACACATAGAACCAAACACATGCGGAGTCAAAGGATATAAAACTTGATGGGGAAATAAAATAAAGTGAGGTACCTTATGATTTAGAACAGATGATGGCATGCGATTAATGAGATAACATGCAGTAAGTATAGCATCACCCCAGAATGTGTATGGAACATTGTCATCAATTAACAAAGCACGAGTGGTTTCAACCAGATGACGATTCTTGCGCTCAGCTACAACATTTTGTTGGGGTGTATGAGGGCAAGACGTTTGATGAAGAATGCCATGAGATGAAAAGAATTGTTGAAATTGATGAGATAAGTACTCACATGGATTATCACTACGAAAGTACGAATAGGAATACCAAATTGAGTTTTTATTTCATTGTAGAATAAATGAAAAATAGAAAACAACTCAGACCGATTTTTCATTAAAAATAACCAAGTACATCCGGAATAATCATCAATAAAAGTAACAAAATACTTAAATCCTAAAGTAGAAGAATGATGACTTAGTCCCCAAATATCAGAGTGGACCACAGAAAAAGGAGAAACAGCTTGACGACTAAGACGACTCGAGAATGTACTACGAGTATGTTTCCCAAACTGACAAGACTCACAATTTAAATTGGAAAGAGACGATAAATGTGGAACCAACTTTTGAAGCTTGACAAGACTAGGATGGCCTAGACGAGCATGTATAGTAAGAGGAGAATCCACAGTGGAGTAGGTTGAAGAAGAGGGAAATAGTTGATAGAGGCCTTGACACTCACATCCTTTGGTAATCTCCTTCCCTGAACTCCGATCCTGAAAGATGACAGAGGTTTTAGTAAAAGAAGCAACACAGTCAATGGATTTTGTCAAACGACTAATAGAAAGTAAGTGAAAAGGAGAATCGGGAACATAGAGAACATGATCCAGAGATAAATTAGGTGAAAGAAGAACCGTGCCAATCCCCCGTGATTGGACCAGAGACCCATTGGCCATAGTAATAGTGGGAAAAGAACCAGTAGTACAAAGGGAAGTGAATAAGGAATTATTACCAGAAATGTGATCAGAAGCCCCAGAATCAAGAGTCCAAGGGCCTATAGAGTGCAACTGAGAGATTCTGGCAAAAGAATTACCAGTGGGAGCAATGGATGCAGTAGGACCTGATGTTTGCTTCTCCGACCACCATGTCACAAATTCGTTAAGAAGAGCAGCTGGAGGTTCTGCACCGGAAGGTAACCCTAGAGCAGAGGTACTAGAGAAAGCCTGAGCAACATGAGCATTCCTAGGAGGTGGAGGTAGCCTTCCATGAAGCTTCCAACAACGGTCAACAGTATGATTGGTCTGATGACAATGAGTGCATAACAGCTTTCCTTTAGAGAATTTACATCCACGACCATAACCTTGAGCAGCAAGAGCGGAAGAGTCAACAGAATCCACTAGAGGTTTTTGCATCATAGGAGGTGCCGGTGATGTAGTGGGCTTAGAAGGAACCCTAAGCAATGTAGACATCACGGAATCCAGAGTAGGAACTGTAGTAGATCCCAAAATTTGATCCCGATTGGCAGACAAGTGGTCAGGCAAACCATATAAAATAAACAACATAAATAGTGTATTACACTGTTCCTTTCCTTAGTAACATCACCAGAGAGAGGCAAAAGTTCGTTGAGGTCATAAAGTAAACTTTTAGCTTTCCCCAAATATTTAGTCATAGGACAATTGAAGTCCCGAGGAACAAATGTAGTCATCAATTTTTGACACACACCATAGAGTCTTTGTGTATCATTGGTGTACAGTGCTTTTGCCTGACTCCAAATAGCTTCACAGGTATTAGCAGGTCAAAATTTTTGCTTAATTGACGGATGAAGAGTAGCCTTAATGAGACTACACAACTGAGCATCAATCATCTTCCATCATGTGCGTTCAGTGGCCGCCATAGATTCAACCTTAGTGGTGAGATGGGATGTATAATCATGTCCTTCCAACCAAAGGCGCAGATCGGATGACCAAGTATCATAGTTGGATCCATCCAATTTATCCACACTCAACGGAGCAACAATATAATTTGAAAAAATATTAGACTCCGACTTTTGTCCAGCCGAAGACCCAGAAACATTGGATACAGGGGAGTCCATAATCAAAATAATCAAAAAGACAGATCACACAACTAACCGGCAGAATAGGGATTTGTGCGTCAACACAAAACGAAGTCCAAATTCAAAACCAGGACCAGATCCAGAACTGTCACAGGGAGACGAAGAGAACGCAACCAGCCGCGGTCGGAAAGAAGGCTCCACGCGCCGCCTTTGTGGAGGAGAAGTGTAACAGCCCGTGTTAACCCGGATTGTTAACATACTATCGTATTAAGCCACGCTTAATTAAAATGCGGAATAACTTTTTCTTTAATTCAATTATGACGTCATTATCCTTAGCCAACTTGATTACTTAATCAATTTCATAAAATACTGTCTGTATGTAAATTGCAAGACAACTAACTGAAATACCTCATATATAAATATAATGCGAGTATCTAAAGCCACAGGACTACAACACATAGCCTGGGTCAAAATCCTGATACTTTAATTACAACTTCAATTAAAAGACAATAACAAATCCATGTGGCATGGACAAACCCCATGCTCAACAAATAAGGCACAATGCCCAACAACAGTCTCAACATAGTATCGAAATCAAGCGGGAAAACATAAACAGCAGTCAAATAACCAGCAACCATCATGTCAGTAAAATACAGATAAGTCTAACTCAGCTCTGGCCTCCTGCCACCTGAGCCCTCAACATTACCTGAACCTGAAATGAGCGTCCCCAAACGTGGGGTGAGATCTCTAAACAAGAAATCTCAGTAAGACAAGGGGTCCTCAAGGATCTTCCACCCCAAGCTCACTTACATGTGTAATATAAGTTCAAAAACAGTATTTACAATATAAGTTCCAAAACTATGCGATGCAGCAGATAATCATGCCATGTGTGTTTATCAAATCTACTGGCCAGAGAAATACAGGAATATGTCTAAACCCACATGAGTACAAGGAACACCGCTTGCACCTCACCCACAGCCTCACCATCTTGTATGTACTACATACTCAGGCTTACCGTATAGGTGGACACCACATGCATATCATAAAAGCACATTGCATATAATAGCTCAACAGCATTTCCAAAACATCAAAGCATGTAACACAGCATGCATAAACCACATCCCCATGGGACATGGTGGAACCATAAAATGGCTAAACCGAGGACACGAAAGCTTACCTTGCAAGCTAGCTATCCAAGCCAAGAGTCCAACCACTCTTACGTCCAAACACAGCAGTATCACAATCTGATATGGACCAATAATACATCAATATTTATGCATCACAAGCATACAACTTAAAGACTACGCCTTTTCTTTACGTTTTACGTCTTAAGGCTTCCAACAAAGCCATAAGCCCTTAATCATGTGATTCTGACTTAGTTCATTAATTACAGAAGTTCAACTTCCTTAACCTAGGGTCCACAAACCCCCAATAGCTTACTGTTCACACAGCACAGCTACTGTTCTGTGAAAACCCAGGATATCCGGATATCACAGGTAACATATCCGGATATGCCATATCCGGATATCACACTGGCCATATCCGGATATACCATATCCGGATACCCAGTTCCCACATCCGAATATGGATATCCGGATACCATATCCGGATATGCATATCCGGATACCATATCCGGATACTGATATCCGGATATCTATTCGACAAATATCCGGATATCTCACGACAGAATGCAGTTTCTGCATTTCGTGAAGATAACCTTCCAAGGTTCCATTTTTAACACTTCAAAACGTTAAAGCATGCATTTTTATACCCACTTAGGTTAACATTCCAGTTGGTTACTTACTTAACCCAATTACATGCAAACCTTTAACCTATCAAAACACATGATTAAATGAAGACAACTCACCAAAGGTTCAAAATAGAGGGAAAGGCTGCTCTTGGAGCTCACCACCAACTCCAAAAGTTCTGACTTCAAGGGTGCACGAAAATGTCACACAAGCAAGGATCTTTCTTCACAAAGAAAGCTCCTTGAAGCCTCACAAACCAAGAACCACACTTCACCACCACCTACCCACAAGACAGCCTTCACAACCAACCCAAACAGAACCTCACCACTCAGAAAAGGCACCCTAAGCACTCTCCAATGCTCACACTCAAGTGTTTATTTGATCAAGAAGGGAAACAATGATCAAAGGAGGTGACTTTGGTGAGAAAGGAGGAAGAAATGGAGAAGCAAGGTGGCTGGTCACAAGGCTGCAGTAAGGTTCACGTAGGAATTGTGTATGGCCTAGGGTTATGTGCCAAGTATGAGTATATATAGCCACTAAGCCAATTAACGCGCAGTATTAGCCTTAATAGCTACGCAAAAAATCTTGATCCCAAACTTCGGAATCTAGACCTAGACATTTTTCTAAGATTTGTCATAATTTTATTTTATTTTTCGGAGCACCTTTCCGGTACGCGCTTTTCCATAGCCAGTATCAGTTCTGGCATCAGATTACATTATTTTGACTTGAAACTTGTTTTACAAGTCCTACATAATATTCTAGTAATTATCATGCATTCGTTATAATTTTCCGGGATACTTTTCCGGTACGCATTTATACCGAGTAGCAGAACCGGTATCTGCGCTTTTCTTCCGAAAAGCGACTTTCAGCATTTTTACTCACTCAGTATAATTATTTAAGCACAATATTAATTATTAAGGTCAATTATGGAATCATTTTCTAATTATCATGATTAATTCACTAATTACCTTAATTAGCGGTGCGGGTTCTTACATTCACCCCACCTTTTTAAGGATTTTGTCCTCAAAATCAGAAACATACTTGTCTCGAAAGTCGGGATACTGTCGGAGAAGCTCATCCTCACGCTCCCACGTGCACTCCTCGGGACTACGCCCAGTCCACTGCACCTTGACCATCGGAATGATCTTGCTTCTAAGCTGTTTCTCGCCTCGATCGAGAATCTTGAGTGGTCCGACGGGAGTCTTTAGGTTCTCCCGAACCTCCACATCATCTGGCTGCACCACGTGCGAAGGATCTGCTATATACCTCCGAAGCTGAGACACGTGAAACATGTAACAGCCCGTTACGTACCGGTGTTGTTAACATTGATTATGATATTAAGCGCAGTTACAATCACAGTAATTGGGTTAATTAAATTACGGGCAAACTTTTTCCTTCTTTTATCATATTCCTTTTCTTACATCAATACCCTTTTCCGTAATCAATTAAAACAACACTATAATTGTAAATGCAAAACGCGGAAGCATTCAGCTTAACAACACCACTACTCTTTCTTTTTATTCAACTCATTTAAACCCATCAACTTAATTTCATATCTTACCAAGTTCTACCCCTTTACATTAGTTACGCGTGGTTTCAAACCACGTACCATTTGGAGTTCTACCCATCAAGTTAAGCCCCTTTCTTTTAGTCTAGAAAAACTTAAATTTTCAAAAATTACACTGTGGTAATCGATTACCAGTGGGTGGTAATCGATTACCAACTGTCAAAAATGAGGCAGTAGCCAAATTTTGACCTCCTCTGTTCATGGTAATCGATTACCAAAGCTCAATAATCGATTACCAGTGAAGACAGTAGCCAATTTTCATCCCCTGTTGCATGGTAATCGATTACCATGCTTGGGTAATCGATTACTATGCAGTAAAAGTGACAGATTACAGCATTTTAAGCCCAAGAAGGGTTGTGTAATCCATCCCTAACATCTTAGTGCTCCACTCAACACTTAAACATACTCTAATTTAGGCTCTAGGCCCCTCAAACATGCATTTTCATTCCATTGTGTATCATATACAAAGTCTTGAATATCATGGCCATTTTACAACAAATATGGACCATTTTACAACATATTTGTCAAGGTCTCAACTACAATGAATGTGGCAATGGACAAGTCCTATGCTCACTCAAATATACAATAGGTTCCAAAGTTATACATATACATCATATTGAAGAATCTAACATGTAGTCATGAACATACAAAGCATGGCATTTTCAACATGCATAAGTTCATGATCTATGACTAAAGCATAAAACATATGCAAGGAGTGTCCCAATCCAATGCTCATCACATGGTGCCTCCAACATGCACCTCATGCTCCACTCTTCCAGGCCCAACATAACCTGAAATGATGCCCTAAAACACGGGGTGAGATATATAAATATATCTCAGTAAACCAAGGGCCCTGGAGGTTTCTCCACCCCATGGCTCACTCAATGTGCAAATATAACATGCAAGCAATACAATATCACCCACCAACTGGAGACAACCCAAGAACATCCACGCATGGATTCACGTTCAAGGACTCCATCATATAACTCTCGAGACAATCCTGGCGCCTCTCCCATGGTTGAGAAGACTCCATGGCAAAACCCAACCTGAACTCCTCATGAGCCCTATCCGGCGGATGTCCCACGTTTGGATCATCCTAGTGTCACTCCCAGAGTCGACCCCATGGCACATTCCAACTGACACTCCGTCACGAAATGATCCAGCGGATGTCCAAACTCCACACGTCAACTGGCCAGTGACCAAACAATTTTCACAAAATCCAAGCAATATGCATACAAGCACACAATCACACAATGCCATAATCACATAATCCAACCACAACCTTCCACTAGGTGTGGTGGAGCACACAAGGGCTAAACCCCAGTTCCAAAGGTTACCTCAACACCGAGCCCATGCTCCAAACGTAAGCTCCAAGCTTACCCGCTTCCAAAGCGTCCAAAAGAGGCAACCTAGAAAATCCACAACATGATTATCAATCCATTTCCAAATCAAACATAAAATCTCAAATAATCATTCATTTTACTTCAATCTCTTTTATAGATCAAATTACCAATTATATCATGAATCACACATTCTTTCTTCTCATTCCACTATATCACACTATACCATCATCCATTCAAACATCATTTTATATCATACCACATCAAATTCACAACCTTTACATCATTTTTTCTCCAAACCCTTCTATGGTTCGAATTCCTCAAGGTTGGTTCTACAAGGTTTTCAATTCCATTTTAACACACACACTAATCATATCATCATGTTATCAATCTATTCCAATGGTCCATCCTTCAATTATCCAATTACACCACATACCCCTTTTCATGAAATCTTCACAAATTTTCCTAAGTTAAAATCCAACTTTTTTACCAAAATTTATCATAGCATTTCTAGCTTTCATGCATCATTCTAAGGCATTTTCATCTAATAGCATTTTTCCATTTGGGCTCTCTATCATCACACATCTAGAACAAAGATTCAAAGCATAATTTCTAGATCTACAAAATCAACCACAAAAGTACCACAAATGTACTCACCATCTAGTGTAGGAACACCACCAAGGCTCCATCAATCCAAAGGAGATCCAAAAACTCCAAGAACACCAAAGGGGTCGGATTAGTTTTGCCCAAAAACGCAGCCAAGGAGATGGTTTCATGGCTTGAGGGTACCACCAATGGCTTTAGAAGGTTGTTTGCATCACATTTCAAGCCAAAGATCACTTGATTTGGTTGAGGAATGAGAAAGTTACAAAGAAAAGAGGTTTTGGTGCATTTTGGCCATGGAGGCTGCATCTTCACGGGAAAAGAAGTGAGGGAGGGGAGAGAATGTTGTGTAATTGTGACTTTCAAGTCACTTAAACCACCCGCGGGTCCCACACGCGTTTTAACTTTAATCCCGATAAAAATTATGATCACAAATTCTTAATCTACACACTTTTCCAGTCTATGACATATTTTTCTTTCCTCAAAATTCTCATAAAAATTTCACACTTATCGGTACACTCGTATCGCAGTATCTTTCACTTAAAAAGTCACTATTCATCACTTTTTCACAATTTTGCCTACTCACTCAATTTTCCGTCGTGATTCCATTTCCAGCATTATTTTTGTCATATTAAACCTCTAACTCCATTTTTCATGCCTCGGTTCACGTTTTTGGCAATTTACCATTTTGCCCTTTTTGCCCATTTTGGCCATAATTCTCGGATTTTCACTAATCCTTCCCTCTTAAATCCATACTTTATCAAATAAATTCACATTTAATTTTCCGAGGTGTTATATTCACCCCACCTTTTTATGAATTTTGTCCGCAAAATCAACTATGCACATATGCTAACTCGGGATACAGCCAGAGAATCTCAGTCCCCCGTACCCAAGAAGCTCCATCAGTGCGCGGACACCAAAATAGTTGTTTACATTTCTATCTTTTGGCTTTTCAGCCCCATTTCACAATGACCTTTCCTTTCAAAGGCCCAATGGGAGACTTCAAGTCCTTCCCAATTTCAATATCAACCGGTGACACCACATGTGAACAACCGGAGTGCACCACACAGTTGTGCACTTTCTCTGCTTTACCAAGCCAATTGCTTTAATTTCTTTTCAATTTCTTTTCACAAGTCCGGCTACCTAACACATATAGCCCATAATTTCTCTTGGAGGGTTCTCCTACCTAGTTAATCTATCAACAACTATCCCCATAGGGTCATACCACATCCTGTTCAATCTATGCCACACAGGCAACTATTACTTACTGACACATTACGGTCACAATTATCTTTCTTTGCTCTTTATTTCCACGGAGTATTAACTCTTGTCATCAATCTCTTTCGCATTTCTTATTCCACATTAAACACTATTATGGAATCTCACAGCCTCTCAGTGCAATTCACCGGGTAATCATCTAATTCCTGCTTACTATACTTTTAGTTTCTGAGGGGCAAATCCTCATTTTTGGCACTTAGCCACAACTCGTATATACACATTTTTTTCTTCTTTTCTCATGTTCTTAACCTATAACGTACCATTTCACCTCAACACTTTACCTTTAACAAGCACCATCTTTGTGCTCAACTGTCAATCTATCCTTACAAGTTCACCAACTTCACCAAAACACAATGGCGAATCTTTTTCTCAAGACCTTTATCTGGTCCCCCATGGACCACACATTACAATTCATACCTCACATCAGTCATTCCAAAGCTTTCAATCACGAATCCACTCCTGAATTTTATACACTAAATCATAATTACCTTTTCAATTAATCATCTCCAAACTTGACACATAGTTCATCACTGATTTCTCCCATTAAAGGCAACATGCCTAGGGTTTCCACTAATAATTTTCTTTAATTACCATTCCGTACTCATGTTATCAATTCCACATGTATTTCATTCTATACACATCACTTTCATCATCATTTCACCTGACCAGTATGTATCACTCCAAGGTCACACATCATCTCTCTCTCATGCCTGTCCCATCATATAGGGATTTTCAAAGCCTATTTATCATGCCACAAGGACTAAATCCTTTACTATCATTACTTTCATAATTTCATATCGGCTATTACACAAGCCTCTCAGACTATCAAAAGTACCACTAGCACACTCAATCATATATCTTGGCACCTAGCCAAGAACCACATCAACATTGTGTATTCCAACACATCTCTCACTATCATTTGTATCCATACAATTCCATCAGTAACTCTACCGCCAGGGTAAAGATATCAACCTTTCATTTCACCAAATACCATTCTGTTTAACAATCAGTACCACACTTCCTTACTTGACTATATCGTCCTTAATCACTTATTAACATCATTGGCCACTTTGGCCACCAACTTAACTTAACATTTCGCCATCACAAGCCTTCCCAGAAGACTTTGACTTAATCCATCAATACTAATCAACTTTCCATTCCCTTCACATAGGGTGACAATCCAATAATTCATTTCATAATTTCCGTAAAACCACAACTCCATACTACCACACTTGGTATACACTCATGCACATCTCCGAGTGCTCAATTTTATAATTCAAACTGCCATCTCATGGCACCTCACACATTTCATCATATTAGGCATATTACTGTTCACTTACAGTTATCCAAAATTCACCTCTTGCGTTCCTCACAAGATACAATCCTCTAATGCAATGGGTAAGAACATCCTTAGGTTTAACCCCTCGAGCTCTTGCTGTCCTAAGGGCCCCAGGTGCAATGCCCCACCAATCAGAGAATCTGTCCTTAAAATTCATGCAAGAAGAGGTAACATGCCCACGGCTGTACTAACAGTCCCACTAACACAAGGTTCTACCTCACACTACATTACTTATACAAGATAATAATAATAATCTCCGGGAACATAATCCATACGGAGATAGCCATACAGATAAACACATTCACATCAAATCCGTATATAACGGCAAACAGATTCTTATATAGATACATAATGGTATACTAGTTCTATCTTACTATTGCACCATTCACTATAACCTTCCAAATATGGTTCCTCTCTCAACATTATACTCATTTCACTTGACTAGTCATTAGTCTTAGTCCATACACAATCCTCACCACAAGATTCCAACATATTTCTCATTCTTTGACACATAATTCTCAACTCTTAATAGTACCCATATTTGGTACGGTTCTAATCCGTTGTCCATCATGACTCATAGCAACCATGCTCAACACTGTAGAAGATCCACTTCATTAAACTGACATCACTTTTCTCTCAATATTTCCATATGACACCAAGGGTGTCCTCATTTAACAGTCCATGCATTCTGCGCATCAGGACCACCAGATACTGTTCAATTTCGAGCAGTGCTCGCCTGGGACTTCCAAGAGCAACACCTCTTAGGATTCCATCCACAAGGAAAACCCAGGACAATTTTAATTGTCACATTATTACCAACATGTGTGCCATGGTATAACTTGCACACCGGGACTCCATCACGAATCCCGTACCACATTGAGCATCCAACGACACTCCAAAGAGACAATCTCTTCCAACATTTCCCATCATAGGGAATTTCACTTACATCATTACTCTTTTACCAAAAATAAATTTTTTTTTTTACCACAGAGTTTACTAACTCAAAACAACACAAATATACATTTAGGCACCCCGGCCTTCACAATACATATATATATATATATATATATATATATATACTGGCGTTTAGCCATCACAGGATTATTATCCACATATAATTAAGCCACATCATCCAAATTGCAATGCTCCTCAACATTATGGAAGCATACTAGTACCATTACTACACCACACTCAGTTATATTTTCTCCCCTCACATTTGTCAAGTCCAACCATCCTTAACTTATGGACTCTCATACGTTCAATCAATTTCATCCAATGCCATAATGGCAATTTCTTCAACTTCTTATATTTACTTTTTATTCATATGATATCCTCACTTATATCCAGCCCACATTAACTCATCATGGACCTAAGTCCCAGTTTCAACATTGAATTATCCTACCCATCATTTCCACAGTTCTTTTATGTTACTCACAATCCTCAATCCAAAATTTGAAATTTCAATTTACTTCTACATCCAAGCATATCAAGTCATCCATGTACATGCCCTCATCAAGGGTCTTATAACCTTATACTTTACCCCTAAGGTATCCAACATTACATATAAACACTCATATTCAAGTTTTCACGAATTCATCTGGGTTCCAATTCCCACCATGTCAGAGACATACCATTAATTTCACATATTCTCAATTGTTTCTAACTTCCCAAACATTTAGGGGAGACTTACCAACATCCCATACCAATCTCAACTCAATTC
Source organism: Gastrolobium villosum (assembly GCA_032173675.1). Taxonomy (NCBI): domain Eukaryota; kingdom Viridiplantae; phylum Streptophyta; class Magnoliopsida; order Fabales; family Fabaceae; genus Gastrolobium; species Gastrolobium villosum. Next base: position 200,700 of record JAVKPL010006053.1, on the reverse strand, counting down.
AATCATTCTTACTCACCATAAGACCACATTCAACTATGGTAGCATTCTACCCAAAATGGTTATACATCTTATCTCACTTTCATCCTCACTAAGTCCTTAATGACTGTATCACAATTTAGTCTCACTAAGTCCTCAATTACACCAAATTCATTCACTAACATATCAATCCGTGGAGCAGTCAACACTGCACCCACCACCTCAGTCTAAGGACTGGCATTGGTGCCCCAGGGTTGTCACGAAGGCATCTTATACTGACCACACATTGAACACAAAGAAATGGGTTGATCAGGCCCAAACTAAGGAATCACATGGGTAGCAGTCAATAAGAGTCTACGTACAACTATACAGCACTCACCTCAATTACACAATCATCAGAGTTCCCTAAAGAAACTGCTCTGATACCATAAAATGTAACAGCCCGTTACGTACCGGTGTTGTTAACATTGATTATGATATTAAGCGCAGTTACAATCACAGTAATTGGGTTAATTAAATTACGGGCAAACTTTTTTCCTTCTTTTATCATATTCCTTTTCTTACATCAATACCCTTTTCCGTAATCAATTAAAACAACACTATAATTGTAAATGCAAAACGCGAAAGCATTCAGCTTAACAACACCACTACTCTTTCTTTTTATTCAACTCATTTAAACCCATCAACTTAATTTCATATCTTACCAAGTTCTACCCCTTTACATTAGTTACGCGTGGTTTCAAACCACGTACCATTTGGAGTTCTACCCATCAAGTTAAGCCCCTTTCTTTTAGTCTAGAAAAACTTAAATTTTCAAAAATTACACTGTGGTAATCGATTACCAGTGGGTGGTAATCGATTACCACCTGTCAAAAATGAGGCAGTAGCCAAATTTTGACCTCCTCTGTTCTGGTAATCGATTACCAACTTTGGGTAATCGATTACCTCACATGGTAATCGATTACCAAAGCTCAGTAATCGATTACCAGTGAAGACAGTAGCCAATTTTCGTCCCCTGTTGCATGGTAATCGATTACCATGCTTGGGTAATCGATTACTATGCAGTAAAAGTGACAGATTACAGCATTTTAAGCCCAAGAAGGGTTGTGTAATCCATCCCTAACATCTTAGTGCTCCACTCAACACTTAAACATACTCTAATTTAGGCTCTAGGCCCCTCAAACATGCATTTTCATTCCATTATGTATCATATACAAAGTCTTGAATATCATGGCCATTTTACAACAAATATGGACCATTTTACAACATATTTTTCAAGGTCTCAACTACAATGAATGTGGCAATGGACAAGTCCCATGCTCACTCAAATATACAATAGGTTCCAAAGTTATACATATACATCATATTGAAGAATCTAACATGTAGTCATGAACATACAAAGCATGGCATTTTCAACATGCATAAGTTCATGATCTATGACTAAAGCATAAAACATATGCAAGGAGTGTCCCAATCCAATGCTCATCACATGGTGCCTCCAACATGCACCTCATGCTCCACTCTTCCAGGCCCAACATAACCTGAAATGATGCCCCAAAACACGGGGTGAGATATATAAATATATCTCAGTAAACCAAGGGCCCAGGAGGTTTCTCCACCCCATGGCTCACTCAATGTGCAAATATAACATCATATAACATGCAAGCAATACAATATCACCCACCAACTGGAGACAACCCAAGAACATCCACGCATGGATTCACGTTCAAGGACTCCATCATATAACTCCCGAGACAATCCTGGCGCCTCTCCCATGGTTGAGAAGACTCCATGGCAAAACCCAACCGGAACTCCTCATGAGCCCTATCCGGCGGATGTCCCACGTTTGGATCATCCTGGTGTCGCTCCCAGAGTCGACCCCATGGCACATTCCAACTGGCACTCCGTCACGAAATGATCCAGCGGATGTCCAAACTCCACACGTCAACTGGCCAGTGACCAAACAATTTTCACAAAATCCAAGCAATATGCATACAAGCACACAATCACACAATGCCATAATCACATAATCCAACCACAACCTTCCACTAGGTGTGGTGGAGCACACAAGGGCTAAACCCCAGTTCCAAAGGTTACCTCAACACCGAGCCCATGCTCCAAACGTAAGCTCCAAGCTTACCAGCTTCCAAAGCGTCCAAAAGAGGCAACCTAGAAAATCCACAACATGATTATCAATCCATTTCCAAATCAAACATAAAGTCTCAAATAATCATTCATTTTACTTCAATCTCTTTTATAGATCAAATTACCAATTATATCATGAATCACACATTCTTTCTTCTCATTCCACTATATCACACTATACCATCATCCATTCAAACATCATTTTATATCATACCACATCAAATTCACAACCTTTACATCATTTTTTCTCCAAACCCTTCTATGGTTCGAATTCCTCAAGGTTGGTTCTACAAGGTTTTCAATTCCATTTTAACACACATACTAATCATATCATCATGTTATCAATCTATTCCAATGGTCCATCCTTCAATTATCCAATTACACCACATACCCCTTTTGATATGCTCCCAGCATATATACTTTTATAGATCAAAAACAGCAGGAAATCAGATCTAAGACTGGGTATAAAAGTGTATATGTGGTGAAATTATTGAATAAAAATTGTCAGACACTCTCTCACTCAAATTCTTCATGTTTACAGGAGGAAAATAGCAAATAAAGGAGTAAGAAGAAAAATCAGACAGAAGCCCCACGCTCCAAGCGTAGGAACCCACGCTTGAAGCGTGGGAAAAGAATTCAGAACAGTGAGTCCACGCTGCAAGCGTGGAACTCCACGCTTGGAGCGTGGAGAAAACAAAAATGGCAGAAGCTCCACGCTTGGAGCGTGGATCCTGCGCTCCAAGCGTGGGATTGAGAGAGACAGCTGTCAGTTGCGAGAAAAGGAGGATTTTCAGGTTATAAAAAGGGCATAAGGCAACCCTAGAAGACACATCTGATATTCTGAACAACTGAGGTCATTCGGAGGCGGAAGCTCTGGAGAGAGATCTCTTCTTCTACCTTTCTGTAGTTCTTTTAGTTTTTGTTTTTCAATTGAATTTTGGATTCTAGCCATGATAATGGTTGGCTAGAACCTCTTTGCTGTAGTTAGGGTCACGAACCCTTGTGAACCCCTGATACAATGGATTGAGTTTTTATGAATATATTTATCTTTTGAATTTCGTTCTATTCTGATCGTATTGTTATTGTTATTATTAGATCCGATCAATCTAGTAAGTAATAATAAATCTGAGGATTAGGGCCAATAAGAGGGATCTGAGGTCTTTAATCCGGAAAGGGGATAGAACGACGGTATGAACATGATCTAGACATAGACATGATTCATATTGTAGATGTTTCAATTATCGATCTTTATGCTTGATCTTATAGGGCACCTCAAGGAATTAGGGTTCTATATGAGATTAACATTAATTCCTCAAGGGATTGAGAATTAACTATTGATACCTTTATCTGATAATTATCTAAGTTCACGATTTATATATTAATACTTAACTTAATCCAGAGTAAAAGGTGGGGATCATTGGTGAGTGTTCCCTACTACAGCGCTTTTCTCATATATTTAAAACCTTATTTCATTTCTTTTTCAAAAAGAACCAAAAACAAGTCTTTTAAATTTACAAATCAAATTCCCACACAATCCTGACATTCGTGTCAAAAACATCCTTGCAGATTTAATCTTAAAAGGAAGAGTTTTAATTGATTTAGACACACTCTCTGTGGATACGAACTTTGACTTATCATTGTATTACTTGCGCGATTCGGTACACTTGCCGATTCACGTCACCTTTTCATGAAATCTTCACAAATTTTCCTAAGTTAAAATCCAACTTTTTCACCAAAATTTATCATAGCATTTCTAGCTTTCATGCATCATTCTAAGGCATTTTCATCTAATAGCATTTTTCCATTTGGGCTCTCTATCATCACACATCTAGAATCAAAGTTTCAAAGCATAATTTCTAGATCTACAAAATCAACCACAAAAGTACCACAAATGTACTCACCATCTAGTGTAGGAACACCACCAAGGCTCCATCAATCCAAAGGAGATCCAAAAACTCCAAAAACTCCAAGAACACCAAAGGGGTCAGATCTGTTTTGCCCAAAAACGCAGCCAAGGAGATGGTTTCATGGCTTGAGGGTACCACCAATGGCTTTAGAAGGTTGTTTGCATCACATTTCAAGCCAAAGATCACTTGATTTGGTTGAGGAATGAGAAAGTTACAAAGAAAAGAGGTTTTGGTGCATTTTGGCCATGGAGGCTGCATCTTCACGGGAAAAGAAGAGAGGGAGGGGAGAGAATGTTGTGTAATTGTGACTTTCAAGTCACTTAAACCACTCGCGGGTCCCACACGCGTTTTAACTTTAATCCCGATAAAAATTATGATCACAAAATTCTTAATCTACATATTTTTCCGGTCCATGACATATTTTTCTTTCCTCAAAATTCTCATAAAAATTTCACACTTATCGGTACACTCGTACCGCAGTATCTTTCACTTAAAAAGTCACTATTCATCACTTTTTCACAATTTTGCCTACTCACTCAATTTTCCGTCGTGATTCCATTTTCAGCATTATTTTTGTCATATTAAACCTCTAACTCCATTTTTCATGCCTCGGTTCACGTTTTTTGCAATTTACCATTTTGCCCTTTTTGCCCATTTTGGCCATAATTCTCGGATTTTCACTAATCCTTCCCTCTTAAATCCATACTTTATCAAATAAATTCACATTTAATTTTCCGAGGTGTTATATTCACCCCACCTTTTTAGGAATTTTGTCCGCAAAATCAACTATGCACATATGCTAACTCGGGATACAGCCAGAGAATCTCAGTCCCCCGTACCCAAGAAGCTCCATCAGTGCGCGGACACCAAAATAGTTGTTTACATTTCTATCTTTTGGCTTTTCAGCCCCATTTCACAATGACCTTGCCTTTCAAAGGCCCAATGGGAGTCTTCAAGTCCTTCCCAATTTCAATATCAACCGGTGACACCACATGTGAACAACCGGAGTGCACCACACAGTTGTGCACTTTCTCTGCTTTACCAAGCCAATTGCTTTAATTTCTTTTCAATTTCTTTTCACAAGTCCGGCTACCTAACACATATAGCCCATAATTTCTCTTGGAGGGTTCTCCTACCTAGTTAATCTATCAACAACTATCCCCATAGGGTCATACCACATCCTGTTCAATCTATGCCACACAGGAAACTATTACTTACTGACACATTACGGTCACAATTATCTTTCTTTGCTCTTTATTTCCACGGAGTATTAACTCTTGTCATCAATCTCTTTCGCATTTCTTATTCCACATTAAACACTATTATGGAATCTCACAGCCTCTCAGTGCAATTCACCGGGTAATCATCTAATTCCTGCTTACTATACTTTTAGTTTCTGAGGGGCAAATCCTCATTTTTGGCACTTAGCCACAACTCGTATATACACATTTTTTTTTCTTTTCTCATGTTCTTAACCTATAACGTACCATTTCACCTCAACACTTTACCTTTTACAAGCACCACTTCTGTGCTCAACTGTCAATCTATCCTTACAAGTTCACCGACTTCACCAAAACACAATGGCGAATCTTTTTCTCAAGACCTTTATCTGGTCCCCCATGGACCACACATTACAATTCATACCTCGCATCAGTCATTCCAAAGCTTTCAATCACGAATCCACTCCTGAATTTTATACACTAAATCATAATTACCTTTTCAATTAATCATCTCCAAACTTGACACATAGTTCATCACTGATTTCTCCCATTAAAGGCAACATGCCTAGGGTTTCCACTAATAATTTTCTTTAATTATCATTCCGTACTCATGTTATCAATTCCACATGTATTTCATTCTATACACATCACTTTCATCATCATTTCACTTAACCAGTATGTATCACTCCAAGGTCGCATATCATCTCTTTCTCATACCTGTCCCATCATATAGGGATTTTCAAAGCCTATTTATCATGCCACAAGGACTAAATCCTTTACTATCATTACTTTCATAATTTCATATCGGCTATTACACAAGCCTCTCAGACTATCAAAAGTACCACTAGCACACTCAATCATATATCTTGGCACCTAGCCAAGAACCACATCAACATTGTGTATTCCAACACATCTCTCACTATCATTTGTATCCATACAATTCCATCAGTAACTCTACCACCAGGGTAAAGATATCAACCTTTTATTTCACCAAATACCATTCTGTTTAACAATCAGTACCACACTTTCTTACTTGACTATATCATCATTAATCACTTATTAACATCGTTGGCCACTTTGGCCACCAACTTAACTTAACATTTCGCCATCACAAGCCTTCCCAGAAGACTTTGACTTAATCCATCAATACTAATCAACTTTCCATTCCCTTCACATGGGGTGACAATCCAATAATTCATTTCATAATTTCCGTAAAACCACAACTCCATACTACCGCACTTGGTATACACTCATGCACATCTCCGAGTGCTCAATTTTATAATTCAAACTGCCATCTCATGGCACCTCACACATTTCATCATATTAGGCATATTACTGTTCACTTACAGTTATCCAAAATTCACCTCTTGTGTTCCTCACAAGATACAATCCTCTAATGCAATGGGTAAGAACATCCTTAGGTTTAACCCCTCGAGCTCTTGCTGTCCTAAGGGCCCCAGGTGCAATGCCCCACCAATCAGAGAATCTGTCCTTATAATTCACGCAAGAAGAGGTAACATGCCCACGGCTGTACTAACAGTCCCACTAACACAAGGTTCTACCTCACACTACATTACTTATACAAGATAATAATAATAATCTCCGGGAACATAATCCATACGGAGATAGCCATACAGATAAACACATTCACATCAAATCCGTATATAACGGCAAACAGATTCTTATATAGATACATAATGGTATACTAGTTCTATCTTACTATTCAACCATTCACTATAACCTTCCAAATATGGTTCCTCTCTCAACATTATACTCATTTCACTTGACTAGTCATTAGTCTTAGTCCATACACAATCCTCACCACAAGATTCCAACATATTTCTCATTCTTTGACACATAATTCTCAACTCTTAATAGTACCCATATTTGGTACGGTTCTAATCCGTTGTCCATCATGATTCATAGCAACCATGCTCAACACTGTAGAAGATCCACTTCATTAAACTGACATCACTTTTCTCTCAATATTTCCATATGACACCAAGGGTGTCCTCATTTAACAGTCCATGCATTCTGCGCATCAGGACCACCAGATACTGTTCAATTTCGAGCAGTGCTCGCCTGGGACTTCCAAGAGCAACACCTCTTAGGATTCCATCCACAAGGAAAACCCAGGACAATTTTAATTGTCACATTATTACCAACATGTGTGCCATGGTATAACTTGCACACCGGGACTCCATCACGAATCCCGTACCACATTGAGCATCCAACGATACTCCAAAGAGACAATCTCTTCCAACATTTCCCATCATAGGGAATTTCACTTACATCATTACTCTTTTACCAAAAATAATTTTTTTTTTTTACCACAGAGTTTACTAACTCAAAACAACACAAATATACATTTAGGCACCCCGGCCTTCACAATACATATATATATATATATACTGGCGTTTAGCCATCACAGGATTATTATCCACATATAATTAAGCCACATCATCCAAATTGCAATGCTCCTCAACATTATGGAAGCATACTAGTACCATTACTACACCACACTCAGTTATATTTTCTCACCTCACATTTGTCAAGTCCAACCATCCTTAACTTATGGACTCTCATACGTTCAATCAATTTCATCCAATGCCATAATGGCAATTTCTTCAACTTCTTATATTTACTTTTTATTCATATGATATCCTCACTTATATCCAGCCCACATTAACTCATCATGGACCTAAGTCCCAGTTTCAACATTGAATTATCCTACCCATCATTTCCACAGTTCTTTTATGTTACTCACAATCCTCAATCCAAAATTTGAAATTTCAATTTACTTCTACATCCAAGCATATCAAGTCATCCATGTACATGCCCTCATCAAGGGTCTTATAACCTTATACTTTACCCCTAAGGTATCCAACATTACATATAAACACTCATATTCAAGTTTTCACGAATTCATCTGGGTTCCAATTCCCACCATGTCAGAGACATACCATTAATTTCACATATTCTCAATTGTTTCTAACTTCCCAAACATTTAGGGGAGACTTACCAACATCCCATACCAATCTCAACTCAATTCAATCATTCTTACTCACCATAAGACCACATTCAACTATGGTAGCATTCTACCCAAAATGGTTATACATCTTATCTCACTTTCATCCTCACTAAGTCCTTAATGACTGTATCACAATTTAGTCTCACTAAGTCCTCAATTACACCAAATTCATTCACTAACATATCAATCCGTGGAGCAGTCAACACTGCACCCACCACCTCAGTCTAAGGACTGGCATTGGTGCCCCAGGGTTGTCACGAAGGCATCTTATACTGACCACACATTGAACACAAAGAAATGGGTTGATCAGGCCCAAACTAAGGAATCACATGGGTAGCAGTCAATAAGAGTCTACGTACAACTATACAGCACTCACCTCAATTACACAATCATCAGAGTTCCCTAAAGAAACTGCTCTGATACCATAAAATGTAACAGCCCGTTACGTACCGGTGTTGTTAACATTGATTATGATATTAAGCGCAGTTACAATCACAGTAATTGGGTTAATTAAATTACGGGCAAACTTTTTTCCTTCTTTTATCATATTCCTTTTCTTACATCAATACCCTTTTCCGTAATCAATTAAAACAACACTATAATTGTAAATGCAAAACGCGAAAGCATTCAGCTTAACAACACCACTACTCTTTCTTTTTATTCAACTCATTTAAACCCATCAACTTAATTTCATATCTTACCAAGTTCTACCCCTTTACATTAGTTACGCGTGGTTTCAAATCACGTACCATTTGGAGTTCTACCCATCAAGTTAAGCCCCTTTCTTTTAGTCTAGAAAAACTTAAATTTTCAAAAATTACACTGTGGTAATCGATTACCAGTGGGTGGTAATCGATTACCACCTGTCAAAAATGAGGCAGTAGCCAAATTTTGACCTCCTCTGTTCTGGTAATCGATTACCAACTTTGGGTAATCGATTACCTCACATGGTAATCGATTACCAAAGCTCAGTAATCGATTACCAGTGAAGACAGTAGCCAATTTTCGTCCCCTGTTGCATGGTAATCGATTACCATGCTTGGGTAATCGATTACTATGCAGTAAAAGTGACATATTACAGCATTTTAAGCCCAAGAAGGGTTGTGTAATCCATCCCTAACATCTTAGTGCTCCACTCAACACTTAAACATACTCTAATTTAGGCTCTAGGCCCCTCAAACATGCATTTTCATTCCATTATGTATCATATACAAAGTCTTGAATATCATGGCCATTTTACGACAAATATGGACCATTTTACAACATATTTTTCAAGGTCTCAACTACAATGAATGTGGCAATGGACAAGTCCCATGCTCACTCAAATATACAATAGGTTCCAAAGTTATACATATACATCATATTGAAGAATCTAACATGTAGTCATGAACATACAAAGCATGGCATTTTCAACATGCATAAGTTCATGATCTATGACTAAAGCATAAAACATATGCAAGGAGTGTCCCAATCCAATGCTCATCACATGGTGCCTCCAACATGCACCTCATGCTCCACTCTTCCAGGCCCAACATAACCTGAAATGATGCCCCAAAACACGGGGTGAGATATATAAATATATCTCAGTAAACCAAGGGCCCTGGAGGTTTCTCCACCCCATGGCTCACTCAATGTGCAAATATAACATCATATAACATGCAAGCAATACAATATCACCCACCAACTGGAGACAACCCAAGAACATCCACGCATGGATTCACGTTCAAGGACTCCATCATATAACTCCCGAGACAATCCTGGCGCCTCTCCCATAGTTGAGAAGACTCCATGGCAAAACCCAACCGGAACTCCTCATGAGCCCTATCCGGCGGATGTCCCACGTTTGGATCATCCTGGTGTCGCTCCCAGAGTCGACCCCATGGCACATTCCAACTGGCACTCCGTCACGAAATGATCCAGCAGATGTCCAAACTCCACACGTCAACTGGCCAGTGACCAAACAATTTTCACAAAATCCAAGCAATATGCATACAAGCACACAATCACACAATGCCATAATCACATAATCCAACCACAACCTTCCACTAGGTGTGGTGGAGCACACAAGGGCTAAACCCCAGTTCCAAAGGTTACCTCAACACCGAGCCCATGCTCCAAACGTAAGCTCCAAGCTTACCCGCTTCCAAAGCGTCCAAAAGAGGCAACCTAGAAAATCCACAACATGATTATCAATCCATTTCCAAATCAAACATAAAGTCTCAAATAATCATTCATTTTACTTCAATCTCTTTTATAGATCAAATTACCAATTATATCATGAATCACACATTCTTTCTTCTCATTCCACTATATCACACTATACCATCATCCATTCAAACATCATTTTATATCATACCACATCAAATTCACAACCTTTACATCATTTTTTCTCCAAACCCTTCTATGGTTCGAATTCCTCAAGGTTGGTTCTACAAGGTTTTCAATTCCATTTTAACACACACACTAATCATATCATCATGTTATCAATCTATTCCAATGGTCCATCCTTCAATTATCCAATTACACCACATACCCCTTTTCATGAAATCTTCACAAATTTTCCTAAGTTAAAATCCAACTTTTTCACCAAAATTTATCATAGCATTTCTAGCTTTCATGCATCATTCTAAGGCATTTTCATCTAATAGCATTTTTCCATTTGGGCTCTCTATCATCACACATCTAGAATCAAAGTTTCAAAGCATAATTTCTAGATCTACAAAATCAACCACAAAAGTACCACAAATGTACTCACCATCTAGTGTAGGAACACCACCAAGGCTCCATCAATCCAAAGGAGATCCAAAAACTCCAAAAACTCCAAGAACACCAAAGGGGTCGGATCTGTTTTGCCCAAAAACGCAGCCAAGGAGATGGTTTCATGGCTTGAGGGTACCACCAATGGCTTTAGAAGGTTGTTTGCATCACATTTCAAGCCAAAGATCACTTGATTTGGTTGAGGAATGAGAAAGTTACAAAGAAAAGAGGTTTTGGTGCATTTTGGCCATGGAGGCTGCATCTTCACGGGAAAAGAAGAGAGGGAGGGGAGAGAATGTTGTGTAATTGTGACTTTCAAGTCACTTAAACCACCCGCGGGTCCCACACGCGTTTTAACTTTAATCCCGATAAAAATTATGATCACAAATTCTTAATCTACATATTTTTCCGGTCCATGACATATTTTTCTTTCCTCAAAATTCTCATAAAAATTTCACACTTATCGGTACACTCGTACCGCAGTATCTTTCACTTAAAAAGTCACTATTCATCACTTTTTCACAATTTTGCCTACTCACTCAATTTTCCGTCGTGATTCCATTTCCAGCATTATTTTTGTCATATTAAACCTCTAACTCCATTTTTCATGCCTCGGTTCACGTTTTTGGCAATTTACCATTTTGCCCTTTTTGCCCATTTTGGCCATAATTCTCGGATTTTCACTAATCCTTCCCTCTTAAATCCATACTTTATCAAATAAATTCACATTTAATTTTTCGAGGTGTTATAAAACACGTCGTGGATGTTGGCTAGGTTCGGGGGTAAGGCAAGTCGATAGACAACAGGTCCTACTCTACCAAGGATCTGGTAGGGCCCAATGAACCGAGGGCTCAACTTCCTCACTCCGAGTGCCCGTCCAACATCGGTGACAGGTGAAAGTTTCACAAACACGTGCTCACCCTCACTGAACTCCAGTGGTCGATGCTTGACATCATAGTAGCTTTTCTGGCGATTCTGCGCCTGCTTCAACTTTTCCCTGATCATCTGGATCTGCTGGGTAGTATCTTGGACAAAGTCCAAACCAAATAGCTCTTTATCTCCAACCTCAGACCAGCAAGTAGGAGTCTGACACCTCCTACCATACAGCGCCTCGTAGGGTGCCATGCCCAGACTAGCATGAAAACTGTTGTTGTACGAGAATTCTACCAACGGAAGGTACCTATCCCATGCAGAACCCTGCTCCAATGTGCAAGCTCTCAACATGTCCTCCAATGTTTGGATGGTCCGCTCAGTCTGTCCGTCAGTCTGAGGGTGATAGGCGGTACTCAATCTCAACTGCGTACCAAAAGCCTCCTGCAGCGCCTCCCAGAACCGAGATGTGAAATTCGGGTCCCTATCACTGATGATACTCTCGGGCACCCCGTGAAGCCTCACAATCTCGCGGACATATAGTTTGGCCAACTACTCTGTAGTGAAGCTCACCTTCACTGGAAGAAAATGGGCAGACTTGGTCAATCTGTCCACAATGACCCAGATAGAGTCACAACCAGCCTGAGTCTTAGGCAATCCCACCACGAAATCCATGGAAATACTCTCTCACTTCCATTGTGGAATTTCAAGAGGTTGAAGTTTACCAGACGGTTTCTGGTGCTCAATCTTTACTTTCTGACATATAAGGCATTTGGACACGTAGACCGCTATGTCCTTCTTCATGCCCGGCCACCAAAAATTTCTCTTTAAGTCCTGGTACATTTTTGTAGCACCAGGGTGGATAGTAAACCGGCCTTTATGAGTCTCTGCCATAACCTATTCGGTCAGCGGTCCTCGAGGAATAACAATCCTCTTCTGGAACAGCAGCAATCCATCCTCGTTCCAAGACACACCATCCTGGTTCTTCACATAATCAAGGCACTCTCTTTGCACTTGCGCCTCTTTAATCTTTTCCATCAGCTCATTAATCACTTCTGTTGTTTCCATTTCGAGCAGTGCGCCCCCAAACAAGGAGTTCACTCTCAAGTCTCTGAACTTTTCAATTACCTCGTAGTCGCTCATCATCAAGCTGGATAAGCTCACGGATTTCCGACTCAAAGCATCGGCTACCACATTGGCCTTGCCAGGATGGTACCTCAACTCAAAGTCGTAGTCCTTCAAGAACTCCATCCATCTTCGCTGTCTCATGTTCAACTCTTTCTGGTCAAACAGATATTTCAGGCTCTTGTGATCACTGAATACAGCAAACTTCATGCCAAACAGGTAATGCCTCCAAATCTTGAAAGCAAAAACAATGGCTGCCAACTCCAAGTCGTGAGTCGGGTAGTTCTCCTCATGAGGTTTCAACTGTCTTGAAGCGTAAGCAACAGCTTTCCCTTTCTGCATCAACACACAGCCTAGTCCTTTACCAGAGGCACCGCAGTATAACTCAAACTGTTCCGCAGGATCAGGAAGAACTAACACTGGAGCAGTAGTCAGTCTCTCCTTCAACTCCTGGAAACACTCCTCACACTCATGTGTCCACACGAATGGAGTCTCCTTTCGGGTAAGGCGAGTCATCGGTAGCACCATCTTGGAAAACCCCTCTATGAACCTCCTGTAGTAGCCTGCCAAACCCAAGAAGCTTCTCACTTCTGTAACCGTCTTGGGCCTCTCCCAATCCATCACGGCCTCAATCTTGTTAGGATCAACTGCAACTCCATCAGCGGAAATCACATGACCCAAAAATTTCACCGCCTTGAGCCAAAACTCACATTTTGATGGCTTAGCATATAGCTTTTTCTCTTTCAACACTTGCAAAACAATCTTCAAGTGCTCAGCATGCTCCTCCTCCGTCTTGGAGTAAATTAAGATGTCGTCAATGAAGACGATCACAAACTGATCCAGGTACGGCTGGAAGATCCTGTTCATGTAGTCCATGAACACTGCGGGTGCATTTGTGAGTCCAAACGGAATCACCAAGTACTCATAATGCCCGTACCTCGAGCGAAACGCTGTCTTTGGGACATCCTCCGGCTTTACCCGTATCTGATGGTAACCGGACCAGAGATCAATCTTGGAATACACGCAAGCACCCCTGAGCTGATCCAGCAAATCGTCAATGCGTGGAAGAGGATACTTGTTCTTGATTGTCACCTTGTTCAACTGTCTGTAGTCGGTGCACAACCGCATGGTCCCATCTTTCTTTTTCACAAAAATGACCGGTGCTCCCCAGGGAGACACACTCGGCCGAATGAAATCTTTCGCTGAAAGCTCCTCAATATGCTTCTTCAGCTCCGCCAACTCTGGTGGCGACATCCGGTATGGAGCCAATGATATAGGCCCCACACCAGGCAATAAGTCTATGGAGAACTCTATCTCCCTATGAGGTGGAAACTCAGGAATCTCCTCGGGAAACACCTCGAGGAATTCCCTCACCACAGGAATGCCAGTGAGATCCTCCTGTATCCCACTCACCAAACCTCCCAACATGACATAGCCAAATGCCCCTGCTCTCAAGGCCCTCCTCGCCTGCAGGACTGAAATGAACGGTGAGGAACTGGCTGTGGACCCACTCGGAGACATCACCACTCTCTTGGCACAACAATCAATCAATGCACAGTTTCTGGACAGTCAATCCATGCCCAGAATAATCTCCAAGTTGGCCATCGGCAATCCTATCAGGTCTACCGAAAATTCACGGCCATCCCACTGAAACGCTACATCGCGATAAACAGTGGAGGTCAAACATTTTTCTCCGGTGGCGGTGGTCACCCGCATCGGTGGAGAAAGCACATCAATGGGCAACTCAAGCCCCACAGCAATAGGGGTAGCAACAAAAGAGTGTGTTGCCCCGGAATCAAACAATACATCAACAGCTGAACCACCAATGGTAATAGTACCTCTGACCAGGTTCGGAGCTCTGTCCGACTGCTGACGATCCAAACTATACACACGCCCCGTAGTAGGTGGCACGGCTGGTGCCCCAGTAGGAACCATCTGCAATGGCACAGCCTGCACTGCAGCAACTCTCGCCGTCGGGCAATCTCTGGAGTAGTGGCCCTCCTTGCCACACTGGAAACATATCAATTGTCCGGTAGAACACGGCCCAAAATATGACTTCCCGCATCCCGAGCATCTGGGAGCAGGAGGTCTAGCTGTGCTCCCCTGAGTAGAAGTCTTTTTGAACTGATTTGGCGCTTGCTTGGCCGCCAACTGTTTGCCCTTGTTTGGAAACTTCTTGTCCCTCCAGGGAGCGGAACCGTCGGTACCCTGTGGCACCTCAATCTTGGCCTTCTTTGCCTGACCCGCACGGCAATAGTCCTCAATGTCGCGGCACTGCTGCACTAAAGCTCCGAAGTCTCTCGAAGCAGAACCAACAAGATGTCCGGCAATGTCCTCATTAAGTCCCCTCCGGAACTTAGCAGCAAGAAAAACAGGAGTCGATCTCGCCATGCGGAAATGAGCGAACTTGACCAGCTCATTAAACTTGGCCAGGTACTCGTCGACAGACAACGAGCCCTGCACCAAACGGTCAAACTCTCCTTGCTTCCTCTCCTGAGAGTCATAAGGAAAATACTGACCCAGAAAACACTCCTCAAAGAACGGCCACGTCATCACACGGCCCTGCATCTCGTAGATGTGAGAAATGTTGGTCCACCACTCATGGGCCTCGCCCTCCAGCATGTAAGTGGCGAACATCAGCTTCTGCGGATCGGTACACTGCATGATCCGGAAGATCTTGTCCAACGCCTGTAACCATCTGGCAGCAGCAATGGGATCATAAGATCCGTCGAAAGAAGGTGGCTTATGCTTGCGGAAAGCATTCAGCCGGCGATCGATCTCGTCACGATCCTCAGCAAATACGGGTATGGTCTGCAAAGCCCCCATCAAGTGACTGCCCTCACCCATCTGACTCTGGGTGTCCTCCTGTTGACTAGGCGGAGGTGGAGACGGTGGTGGCGGTGGAGGTGGTGGAGGACACTGGCCAGCAGCAGGACCAGCCCTCAACTCCTCCAACATGACCCTCATCATAGTCATGTTGGCCATCCGGTTCTCCTCCAGAACCTCAGCAGTAGCTCGCCGGTTCGCCTCTCTGATGGCGTCCAGCATCGCCTGGTTTGCCAACCTCGTGGTCTCCTGGTCGGCTAGTCGGGCCGCCTGCATCTCAGCTAATGCAGCCTGGATAGGATCCGATTGGTCCTCGCTCGTACTAGGGTTCCTCCTTGGTGGCACCATGACTCTGCACAAGTTACACAAAGAATGAGTTGATCAGGCCCACGCTATGTGGTCACATATGCATTATCATAATACACACCAATCAGAGAGAACGCCAAGTAGACACGCAACGAACATCCTAAGTTATTGCAATACATACAGGCTTTTCCCTAGAAAGTGCTCTGATACCATAAAATGTAACTGCCCGTGTTAACCCGGATTGTTAACATACTATCGTATTAATCCACGCTTAATTAAAATGCGGAATAACTTTTTCTTTAATTCAATTATGACGTCATTATCCTTAGCCAACTTGATTACTTAATCAATTTCATAAAATACTGCCTGTATGTAAATTGCAAGACAACTAACTGAAATACCTCATATATAAATATAATGCGAGTATCTAAAGCCACAGGACTACAACACATAGCCTGGGTCAAAATCCTGATACTTTAATTACAACTTCAATTAAAAGACAATAACAAAACCATGTGGCATGGACAAACCCCATGTTCACCAAATAAGGCACAATGCCCAACAACAGTCTCAGCATAATCTCATAATCAAAGCGGGAAAACATAAACAGCAGTCAATTAACCAGCAACCATCATGTCAGCAAAATACAGATAAGTCTAACTCAGCTCTGGCCTCCTGCCACCTGAGCCCTCAACATTATCTGAACCTGAAATGAGCGTCCCCAAACGTGGGGTGAGATCTCTAAACAAGAAATCTCAGTAAGACAAGGGGTCCTCAAGGATCTTCCACCCCAAGCTCACTTACATGTGTAATATAAGTTCAAAAACAGTATTTACAATATAAGTTCCAAAACTATGCGATGCAGCAGATAATCATGCCATGTGTGTTTATCAAATCTACTGGCCAGAGAAATGCAGGAATATGTCTAAACCCACATGAGTACAAGGAACACCGCTTGCACCTCACCCACAGCCTCACCATCTTGTATGTACTACATACTCAGGCTTACCGTATAGGTGGACACCACATGCATATCATAAAAGCACATTGCATATAATAGCTCAACAGCATTTCCAAAACATCAAAGCATGTAACACAGCATGCATAAACCACATCCCCATGGGACATGGTGGAACCATAAAATGGCTAAACCGAGGACACGAAAGCTTACCTTGCAAGCTAGCTATCCAAGCCAAGAGTCCAACCACTCTTACGTCCAAACACAGCAGTATCACAATCTGATATGGACCAATAATACATCAATATTTATGCATCACAAGCATACAACTTAAAGACTACGCCTTTTCTTTACGTTTTACGTCTTAAGGCTTCTAACAAAGCCATAAGCCCTTAATCATGTGATTCTGACTTAGTTCATTAATTACAGAAGTTCAACTTCCTTAACCTAGGGTCCACAAACCCCCAATAGCTTACTGTTCACACAACACAGCTACTGTTCTGCGAAAACCCAGGATATCCGGATATCACAGGTAACATATCCGGATATGCCATATCCGGATATCACACTGGCCATATCCGGATACCCAGTTCCCACATCCGAATATGGATATCCGGATACCATATCCGGATATGCATATCCGGATACCATATCCGGATACTGATATCCGGATATCTGTTCGACAAATATCCGGATATCTGTTCGACAAATATCCGGATATCTCACGACAGAATGCAGTTTCTGCATTTCGTGAAGATATCCTTCCAAGGTTCCATTTTTAACACTTCAAAACGTTAAAGCATGCATTTTTATACCCACTTAGGTTAACATTCCAGTTGGTTACTTACTTAACCCAATTACATGCAAAGATGACACCTTTAACCTATCAAAACACATGATCAAATGAAGACAACTCACCAAAGGTTCAAAATAGAGGCAAAGGCTGCTCTTGGAGCTCACCACCAACTCCAAAAGTTCTGACTTCAAGGGTGCACGAAAATGTCACACAAGCAAGGATCTTTCTTCACAAAGAAAGCTCCTTGAAGCCTCACAAACCAAGAACCACACTTCACCACCACCAACCCACAAGACAGCCTTCACAACCAACCCAAACAGAACCTCACCACTCAGAAAAGGCACCCTAAGCACTCTCCAATGCTCACACTCAAGTGTTTATTTGATCAAGAAGGGAAACAATGATCAAAGGAGGTGACTTTGGTGAGAAAGGAGGAAGAAATGGAGAAGCAAGGTGGCTGGTCACAAGGCTGCAGCAAGGTTCACGTAGGAATTGTGTATGGCCTAGGGTTATGTGCCAAGTATGAGTATATATAGCCACTTAGCCAATTAACGCGCAGTATTAGCCTTAATAGCTACGCAAAAGATCTTGATCCCAAACTTCGGAATCTAGACCTAGACATTTTTCTAAGATTTGTCATAATTTTATTTTATTTTTCGGAGCACCTTTCCGGTACGCGCTTTTCCATGGCCAGTATCAGTTCCGGCATCAGATTACATTATTTTGACTTGAAACTTGTTTTACAAGTCCTAGATAATATTCTAGTAATTATCATGCATTCGTTATAATTTTTCGGGATACTTTTCCGGTACGCATTTATACCGAGTAGCAGAACCGGTATCTGCGCTTTTCTTCCGAAAAGCGACTTTCAGCATTTTTACTCACTCAGTATAATTATTTAAGCCCAATATTAATTATTAAGGTCAATTATGGAATCATTTTCTAATTATCATGATTAATTCACTAATTACCTTAATTAGCGGTGCGAGTTCTTACAAGAAGACCGAAACTTTCACGTGCACGTGAGGGCGCGTGAGACTTCCGTTGAAGGTGCGGCCGGTGCCGTTGAGATCGTGCTTCCAAGACGAGCACGCCGGTATGCTGTTCGCCAGAAAACTCCACCGGACGGTGGTGGTTGACATAGACAGAAGCCTAAATGCGGAAGAAAACGTACCGGAAACTGACAGCGAGACAGTTCCGGAAAAAATTTAAAAGACAATGAACAGTGGGTTCACCTGAAAAAATTTCAAAGTTCCTTAGGCTCTTGATACCATGTTAAATGAAAAGAAAAGAGATGAACATTGAAATAAACTGTGTGTATTGAACTGATGAAGGATGTACAATATATAGACAAACTAATGAGTTAAGCCCAAACCTAATATAATTAGACCTAATACAAAACCTTAATGAAATAAGAAAAATATTAATAAAGGAAAATACTAATTACAATATATTTCTTTTTTTTTGGAAACAATTACAATATATTTCTAACAATATGTGTTGTAAGAATATTGATTGTTCAAACTTGTACTTGAAGTTTGGATTTATAATTGGATTTATCATCTATCATTTAAGATGACCACAAAAAATTTCTTACACAGACAACATTTTGTGGGGCCCGCAGCACAAAAAAAAAACTTTGGCACGCAAAACGAATCTCTATAACATAATACAATCACTTTTCCTACAACACAACTCTTATAAAACCCTTTATAATTTGATATATCTTTTAGTTTTAGTTTAGAGTTTTGATTTTATATTTTAAATTGAATTTATCAGATAATAACATAAGAAAACCAATGCAATTTTTTTTACCAAATTTATATTTATGCCCTTGTGTTTTTTCCCCCTAATATTTAAAACATTCTCAATGAGTGATCCAATTTCTACTTTATCTTTACTAAAATTATTTTACTCTTTAGATAACTTTTATCCTTCTTAGCATTAATTAATTTCACCCCGCTGCAACATTATCAATAGCACAACAATAATCTATTTAATAATTATTCTAACAGTTTAGGTGATGGGTGGGCAAGAATTGGATTGGCTAGTTTTTGGAGTTTTTTTCTTTTCTTTTCTTTTCTTTTCTCAATTCTATCGTGACAATAGTGGACACAGTTGAGTTGGGTTTATATAAAAAAAAAAAAAAACTATGATTGATTCGACCCAGCCCAACATGGAAATATACGAGTTATGTTGGATTCTTGTTTACAGTTATCATACATTGATTTCACCGAAAAACTGTTAACCTCCTGCAGATAAAAAAAAGTCCCATCAACTGTTTGTAGGTTTGTTTGTTTTTTTTTTAATAATATATCTCATAACTATTTGTTTTTGCTGGAACAGGAGAAAATTTTCAGTAGGATGTAAATGGGTTGGCCGGCCCGGGTTCTGGCCTTCCTTGCTCAAATTTATATAAAAAAATTCAGCTTATTTGACCTAGTGACTTATTAAAGGCTTTATATGTAAGCCAAGCCCGACCCATTTATAAAAATAAGAAAGCTCGACATGACCTACAGGTCTTGTAGGCCTACCACTATAGATAATAAGAAAAAAAATAATTGTATAGAGCAAAGAAAGTTCCATTCATGCATACACTAATACTTCTCATAAAAAAAATGACAAACAATAAAGAGTCAACATAATACCCCAACTCTAAAATGTATATCATTAGGGGTGTAAATAGGTCAGGCTTTGCCATTCCACATAAAATAAATATTATTTTATTTTTAATAAATTAAATAGACTAGCATATAAGGTTTTGGGTCAGGCTTGGCAAAAGTGGCCTACGGTCTATTTGGTAAAAAGACTTTTTTTATAAACCTAAGTCTATTCTATTCTTCTAACAGGTCAGGCCAAACCAGACTTAATGTAGGCCGGTTGTAGGCTGGGCCGGGCCAGCCCTGCCCATTTACATCCCTACTTTTCACCCTTAAAAAAATACTTATTTAAAACAAAAATAAAATTTTCTTATACATAACTAAAGGAAAAGACAAGTATACTCTTGCATGAAAAGTGAAAGCAATACTTTTTTTTGCAAACACAAAAACACATGAATTTCACTCTTTTTATTTTCTCTCGCTAGTCTTTTCTTCCTCCTCTTTATGTTTGTATTTGCAGGAAGTTAGATTTCTCCTCCTTCTGCGGAAGAAATCTAATTCCCTAAATGAAAAAGCATAACTATATAACTAGAGAAGGGATATTTTTATTACCAAATTTTTTTACTATCAACTCACTACATATCTAATTAGATCAACATTTTCTCTTTATTCAAAATTTTTTTAACATTTTCTCTATGATTCAATGGTTATTAGATAAGTAGTAACTTAGTAATAAAAAAATTTAATGATAAGAATATCTTCCTCGTATAACTATATTATGTATTGCTTTAGTGTGACAGCACTTTCTCTCCTACAAGTAGAATGACGACATTCCACCTTGATGCTTTATTTTTCAGATCGAGAAAGCCCCAGCCCAAAAAGTAATACTTATTTTCGTGTGTCATGTAATATTCAATTTAAACCAACTCAGATACCACAACCAACCATTATTTGTGGGTTGAATAAAGACAATTTTGTGCTTATTTGAGGGTTGACCCAACTTCCTGTCCCCCCTTAATTTAGGTCATAGCAATAAATTATGACCTGTGTGATAGTGTAAAATTATTTTTAATTAACATATATTTACATATATATATATATATATAGGGGTAAACATTTCTCAAGCAGCTTGAGATAAGTTTATCTCCAGCTAGCCCCAAAACTACGTCGTTTTGATTAATGAAGGGTGTTTATGTAATCTTAGGTGAATTAATGAAGGGTATTTCAGTAAAATGTATATGATATAAAAATAAATAAAATTACAAAAACACCCTTCATTAATTCACCTAAAATTACATAAACACGCTTCATTAATCAAAACGACGTAGTTTTGGGGCTAGCCGGAGATAAACTTATCTCAAGCTGCTTGAGAAATGTTTTTCCCATATATATATATATATATATATATATATATATATATATATATATATATATATATATATATATATATATATATATATATATATATATATATATATATATATATATATATATATATATCGTGGCAAAGTGAAAAAAAATTGTAAGGTGGTCAAATTATATATAGATTTTAAAATTTATAATTCAAACAAAATTATATAATTGAATATTATTATAGAATTATACTATAAATCAAAACATTCACAGTACAATATAATATAATATAAAAACATGTAATCTTAAGTAGAGGTGACAATATGGGTTGAGCCCAACAGGTCAATTCGCCAACCCGACAAAACGAGACGGGTTGGGTTGAGATTTTCAATCCACCAACCCACCTCAACCCGCCCTGCCTAGAAATGGGTCAAAACGCGTTCAACCCGTCGCGGGGTGGGTTGACCCGCCGGGTTATAATTTATAATTTTTTTTTTTTTTTTTACAATCAGGTAGTATTTCATTAGTCCTTTAATTTTTGTGCTATCCAAATATTTTTTTTATCTTAGTACTTCCTAGAAAAAATAAAGAATAATAATTTTTTATGACAAATGTTATCTATATATAAGTTCCTAAAGAATGTTTGACAAATATTAGTATACATTTAAGATTGAGACTAAAAAAATATAGAGAAGTGTGAAATAAAATAAAATAATATTAGAAAAATTCATAAAATATAATTTATTTTTTGAATTTTAATTATTTTATTTTATAAATGGCGGGTTGGTGGGTTGACCCATCAACCCGCCATAAAATGGGGTGGGTTCATTTTTCTAACCCATATTTTTTGACGGGTCAACCCGCCCTGCCCTGCCCTGTTTTTGGCGAGGCGAGTCAACCCAAATTGCCACCCCTAATCTTAAGTCATGTTTATGTGCATACACTAAGAAAGCACAGTTAATGAGACTTTAACTAAAGAAAAAAATTGAAGTTCCACTTTATGAGTGAGGAACTAAATTGATAATAATTTTTAATAAATATGTTAATACAAATATTATTTTTTGTAAATTAATGTTAACTTTTTTTAATTTATAGAACGTACACTAATATCGCTTGTATTTTAAAGAAGTTAAAATATTTGTTTATTTAATAAATTCATGTGAATATTAATTTATGCCATGACCTTCGTAATGCTTTCCATTAATTACTTTATATATATATATATATATATATATATATATATATATATATTTATTAGATAAGTGGTTTCTAAACTCAATGGTGAATTGAATTTTATAAAAAAAAAAATAAAAATATTTGAAAAATTATTTCTTCAATAGTTGATTTAAGACAAATAGTAACCAATCCTTAATGAAGGTACATGTGTGTGATCAAATACATACGTTATTGAGCAAGCAAACCTAATCAAATGTCAAATAAAGTAATCAAAGGGTAAAATAAAAAGTTGAGAGTTACAAAGAATGCAAACTATATCTGTAACCTCCCGTGTATACCGGTTTGTTATCATATTAGAGTATTAAGCGCAGCTCAATTAAGTGCGGAAGCTAACTTTTTCTTTTTAATTATGATGTCATTGATATTAACCAAGTTTATTACTTAATCCTTTTCAAATTATTGTCTGTATGTAAATTTCAATAAAGAACTAATTGAATAACCTTAATATATAAATGAGTGTGTGTCTAATAACGAAATCATATTAAGCCACGCTTAATTAAATGCAGAATAAATTTTTCTTTAATTTAATTATGACATCATTATCATTACCAAGTTGAATTACTTAATTCATTTTCATAAAACATTTCCTGTATGTAAATAGCAAGACAACTAATTCAAATACCTCATATTATAAATATAGAGTGCGTATCTAAGGTCACGGATCTACAACACGTAGCCCGGACAATCATCCTGATACATTATTACAACTCATAACTAAAACATAAAGTCAAGCCAATGCGGTATGGACAATCCCCATGCTCACCAATCAAGGCAACAAAGCCTATTAAGTCTCAACAGACAACAATATAATAATAACTGAAGCTAAAAGCATAAAACAGTAAACAGTATCCAGCATGTCAGCATATACAACAATATCTAACTCAACTCTGGCCTCTTGCCACCCGAGGTCTCAACCCCTGGGTTACCTGAACCTGAAATAAAAGTCCCCAAACGTGAGGTGAGATCTCTAAACAAGAAATCTCAGTAAGACAAGGGGTCATCAAGGATCTTCCAGCCCAAGCTCACTTACATGTGTAATATAAGTTCCAAAAGCATTTTATCAATATAAGTTCCAAAACTATGCAGTGCAACACTATGTAGCACCGATACTGACACGGGACACGCGACACGATACGACACGACACTCCGACACGTTAATTCTAAACAATGTTAGATTTCGACACGTTAGGACACGTTTTGATATTAAATAATATTTTTAATTTATGTAATGTATATTATATTTAATATTCAATTTTTAACAAAAAAAAATAAACTAAACTTATAATATACATCAATTTTACAAAAAAACATAAGATATCCCAAATACTTATATTAAAATCAATAAAATGGTAATCATAATCCAACGAATCTAATAGTTAGAACTAAAAACTCAACGCAACGCAACCTTTGAACTTTTTTTTGAATTTCTATAACGCGTGTTGGAGTGTCGGGAAGTGTCGGAGTGTCAGAGAGTGTCGGACACGACACGTCAGGATTTTTGAAGTGTCGGTGCTTCATAGGTGCAACAAATATTCATGACATGTGTGTTATCACTATTCTACTGGCCAGAGAAATACAGGAATACGTCTATTACCCGCATAGTAGTACAAGGAACATCGCTTGCACCTCACCCACAGCCTCACCATCTTGTATGTACCACATACTCAAGCTTACCGTATAGGTGGACACCACATGCATATCATAAAGGCACATTGCATATATCAGCTCAACAACATTTTCAAATATAAAAGCATGTAAACACAACATGCATATAGACAATCCCCCCATGGGACACGTGGAACCAAACAATGGCAAAGCCGAGGATACGAAAGCTTACCTTGCAAGCTCACAATCCTATGCCAAGAGTCCACATAACTCAACGTCCACAAACAGTACAATCACAATCTGTTTGGACCAATAATCATATCAATAATCAAAGCTCATAAGCATAAGAATAAAGACTACGTTTTCCTTTTACCTTTTACATCTTTAGGCTTCCCACAAAGCCTTAAGCCCTTAACCACCTAGGTTCTGACTTAAAAAACTTATTACAGAAGTATCACTTCATCAATCTAGGGTCCACAAACCCAAACATCAAATCTGTATGAACAATACCTTACTGTTCATCGCAAACCCAGGATATCCGGATATATGTCGGAGGCATATCCGGATATCATATCTAGATATTTCGTGAAAGAATGCAGTTTCTGCATTTCGCGAAGATATCCTTCCAAGGTTGGGTTTTTAACCCATTGTAACGTCCAAGCATGCATCTTTATTCATTTTTAGGTTCATGTTAAGGTTAGTTACTTATTTAACCCATTAACATACCAAGACTTCATCTTTAAAGCACTAAACACATGATCATGGTTGGTGACACTTACCCAAGCTTAAGAACAGAGGAAAGAGTGCTCTTGGAGCTCACCAACCGCTCCTCAAATCTGCCTCAACAAGGTGCACGAAAATGGTACACAAGACTTGATCTTTCTACCCAAAGGTTGACACTTGGAGCTTCAACAACAAGATAAAGGGTTCACCCTCACAACTCAGAAACTCAGCACCTCAAGCTCAAGGAAAACAACACCATAACTCAGAATGGAGCTCACAACACACTCACAATGCTCACACCCAAGTGTTTACTTGATAATCTCTCATAAAAGTGGTGCCTTGGAGGTTTTTTGGTGAAGAAGAGCAATGGAATGGTGAGGGAAACAGAGGCAGCCTTTCAGCACACACAAACCCACGTAGAGAGGCTGATTATGGCCTAGGGTTGTGTGCTAAAGTTTTATAAATAACCATTTAAGGATTAAACGTGCAGTATTAGCATTAATAGCTACGCTTAGTATTTTAATCCCAAAATTTGGGATCTTAACCTACTCATTTTTCTAATATTTTCATATTTTTATTTTATTTTTCGGAGCACCTTTTCGGTACGCGCTTTTCCATAGTCAGCATCAGTTCTCATTATTTTGACTTGAAACTCGTTTTACTAGTCCTATATAATATTCTATTAATTATCATGTACTTATTATAATTTTTCGGGATACTTCACCGGTACGCATTTATACTGAAAGTAAACTGGCCTTTGAAGGCCGATGCATGTAAGGTGTAAAACAAAAATTTTACTGCGGAACATACATGCACTCATAGATTCATGCTTTAAGACAGCATGATGTTACCTTATTTTGGCCTGATCAGTCAGGGAGATGAGATGTCAGGCTTGAAGGGTTCAAACCCTCTAATGGTGATCCACACCACCGTTCGTCTATGATGCAAGAACTCTTTCTTGAAAGCCACCAGATGAATACCACAATGAGGCTTGCTATGCGCACAAGTGGTGAGGGTGGAGGCTAGGTATCCTGTTTGGAAAGGTGTACTAAGCTACCCTACAGAATGGTGCATAGAGGAGGAGAGTTGGCTTGGTTTTTCCAATGAAACCTAAGGTGAGGAACATGTCTATTTATGCGCACCCTTTGGAGAGGAGGAGGGAATTCATTCATTCAAAATGAAAAACAAACTTTCAAATTTCTTTGAAAGTTGTGCATGAAACAGTGTGATAAGGTGGAGCTGTTGCAAAACAAACTTTGCCAACAACCTCCAATCTTATCCACATGAATTTAAATTCAAATTAATTTAAACTTAAATTCATAAACTTTCATATAGTATATAGTTTTCATGCGCATAATTCAGCCCTATAAAGGGTCCAAATACATTGAGCAGTTGCATTCAAAATTTGAATCAACTTACCCACTGATTCCCTCAACCACCAAATCTGAATGGAGGTTTGTTTTAAGTGATAAGATAACACTCTTATCACTTAAAAGTGGCGCACCAAACAGCCTAGGGAGAGCCTCCAAAGATGCTTCTTCATCCAAGGAATATGCTCCAATAAGATCCTGTCTTATCCTTTTGTTATGAAACAACTTTTCAAAACCAATTCAAATTCGAATTCAAACACTTGAATTCAAACGTTCAAACATTCAAATTCAAAATTCAAAATTTCAAATTTCAAATTCAAAATTTGAATTTCAAAATTCAAATTCAAATTCAAATTTTAAAATTCAAATTTCAAATTTCAAATTTTAAATTCAAAATTCGAATTTCGAAATTCAAATTTCAAAATTCAAATTTCAAATTCAAAATTCGAAATTCAAATATTTGATTATTAATTTAACTAATTAAATTAATTAGTAATGGCTTGGACTATCCAAGCCCATTACTAAACTCCATGCACCACCCACCCATTTAGGTGAGCTTTCAAACAGCTTCTTGGGCTAATAACATTATTAGGCCCAATACCTTTAAAGCTAGTCCATCATAACTACAAGGTGTTAGTGTGTGACCCATTAGGTCCAACTTAGCTACTGACATAACTGGGCTTGGGCCCAACAAGCCCACAACCCAATTAATGACAACACAGAGCACTAGCAATGCTTTGTTGCCCCAGAACTAGTCAGATTAATGACTTGATCATCCTATTGCACATATTTGGTTACCGTATGTATTTCCCTTCGTCTCGGTTATCTTCCCATTAACCTAGGGTAAGGAAATGTATCAACCCCTGCGGTTTAGGGTAAGCTTTATTCGAAATAGGGAATCTTCAATTTACTGACTCTAAAGGCAGATCATCTCATGATCTCTTTTACTATGCATAGATTCCCGAGTCCCTGTAAATGTCATCCCGATTTCTCCGGTTTACAGATAACCTAATCTCTCACAGAGATTTGACGAATTCCTTCAGCTTATTACCCTAGCCCTGTGCCCTTTAAGGACACGCCCAACAGTATACCTATGAGTCTCCATGTTTCAGGCAGACGAGGTATACAATCAAAACATGCCTTCAAGAACACAGTCTAGGTAATAACTTCTGGTCTAAGGAAAGACACACCCAAACATAAAGAGATTACTCTAATGACACTATCTGTGAGATTTCCTCATAGAGTCTCTTTTTGGGTCTGTTCAGTGCGAGCTATACTCTTATAGGTCCACCCACAACTTTAGCTAAGATATCTCCATATCTGCAGCTCATGAGGTCTTTACCTTGTATCCATATACAAGTAGATAAGTCGTACTAGTCTTTACTCGAGATCACTGATCCCCAAACTCAGTGTGTCTCTAGACTAGGAACATATAATTAGGAATAGACATGCAATATCCTTGAATCCTCATGATCGTGATCTCATCACAGATACTCAAGAGATACCTGTTCTATTCCAAGGGGTTTATCCAGTTCATTCATATAATATTAACAGTAATATCGACACACAATATGAAACTGAATAAATAGTGCTTACATTTATTTGCGACAAATAAAGTTCTACATCTAGTGTCCTTTATTTAATCAAAAGATTGTCTCTAGGACACCCATATGCTAACATATACCAGGTAGCAGAACCGGTATCTGCACTTTTCATCCGAAAAGTGACTTTCAGCATTATTACTCACTTACTATAATTATTGAAGCCTCAAAATAATTATTAGAGTCAATTATGGAATTATTTTTTAATTATCACATTTAATTAATTAATCTCCTTAATTAACGGTGCAGGTTCTTACACCCACCTTAGTGATTCAAAACTAGGGACAAGTTTCAGGCAATAGAAATGTAGTGTCCTCGAGTCCTCATAATCATAATCCCTATAATAGATCCTCAAGCGAATACATGTTCTATCACTATGGCCTTTATCTTCAAACGCATATTAACCGTAAAATACAGGCGATACATAAATATGATAAAGATCAGATGCGGAACTAGAGGGGGCTAGGGTGGGCCCCCTCTAAAATTTGATGGGAAAAATATATATACATATATATATACATATATATATATATATATATATATATGGTATTTTAATAATATTACAAAATATGCGTGAGTGGGTAAATTACTGACTTGCATGAGCGTGAAGAAGAAGCACAAAATTTCAACGGCTCAAATCAAATATCTGAAAATTGTTTAGCGTGCAATTGCAAGAGAAGACAACTGAAGAGGAAGCATAAACACTTTCATTAAGGGGGGAGTGAGACTCAATCTTGAAACACTCTTCATTTTCAGTGATAGTTAGTAACCTGCCTCAGCCTCTCTTACATTCTCTTGGGGTAAGATTTAAGAAAAGGATTCAGCTTTTGCATTTTCAATTTTCATTCACCTTCTCCTAATTGTTTTCTCATTCGGTTCTTATCTCTAACGCTCCACGTGGGTGCTACTGCTAGAATAGATTTTTTCAAAATATGGTCAAAGGCGGTGATAATTTTCAAGGCTGAAAGAAGAAGTATTTTGATGTTGATGAGTTGTACTAGGTTGAAAAGTCAAGGACGATTTTGGTTATGAAGAAGACAAAGAGAAGTTAAATATTTCTAAGATTAAAATATTAAAAAGTGGGGGCCTTGATTTGGTAGTTCATTTGCGTTGGAAAAAGTGTGTATCATTTTAAAGGATATAAAGTTGTGTCATTTTAAATGAGAGAAAGGATAGATAAAGGAAGAGATAGTGGACAAAAAAAATATAAAAGTATGGGTATAAGTTGTATCATTTAAAAGGATAAACACTTTTCCCATATAGATTATGTGTTTCAAAAAAGAATAAACAAGAGTGTGGAAGAAGAAAACAAAATACAGTGAAAATAGAGAAAGAGAATGCGGGAGCACTTAAAAGTTAGAAAGAGAGAGTGATTGTGAGATTAAAAAATTGTAGTGTGTTCTTCTACATTATTCTTAATCTCTTTAAATTTCCAACAGTTTTAGCCACAAAAAGAATGAAAGTCCATATATAACTATGTGGGTATCTGATTTATTGATAATGGATAACATGATAATGGTTAACATTATCTAATTTCCAACAGTTTTAGCCATTATTTACTCTCTTATTGATAGAGTGATTAGATTTCTTCTCACTTTTCTAGTTTCTATAGTAACTACTAAAAGATCTTTCTCAGCTATTAAAATAATCAAGAACTGGCTTTG
Source organism: Gastrolobium villosum (assembly GCA_032173675.1). Taxonomy (NCBI): domain Eukaryota; kingdom Viridiplantae; phylum Streptophyta; class Magnoliopsida; order Fabales; family Fabaceae; genus Gastrolobium; species Gastrolobium villosum. The sequence continues at coordinate 170,631 of JAVKPL010006053.1, read as the reverse complement.
AAATAAAATAGAAGATCAATTTCTTGATGATTCTTTGATTAGATACATTAAAAAAGAAATTATTTTGAGTTTTAACACGGATTCAATTATATATGAGTTTAACAATAAGAAAACGTGTAAAATAAGAGTCAAGTGAAGGGATCTTAATCTTTGTAATAGATTTATTTTAATTTTTTTATATTAGGTCTGTATTATATTTCAAATATTTTTGTTTATAATATAGTATTTTTATTTTCGCCCCTCGTCATTAAAATTCCTGTGCCCGCCACTGATAAAGATATAAAGTACGCTCAAAACAATGGAGATTACTTATCTTCTGTGACCTTAAAACAATGTCGTTTTAAAGTTAGGAGAAATATTTTTTTATAAGTAAAAGTTGTTTCTCCTGTCATTTTGAGAGTTAGGAAAAAATGAAGAGATTTTAAAATTTTTACTTTCCTCTTGTATCACGAATTTTAAAAAAATATCAAGCATTTTTTTCCCAAACTTCCAAATGACGTCATTTTGGGTTACAAAAGATAATTTTATATATTGTTGCAGAAGAAACGTTAATCCTTTTTCGTAATTCTAATTTATTCTGGAGCTATATTATTATTTATCTTTATACATTTTTTTTCTCTAAATCATAAAATGATATCATTTGGGGTAACAGTCACGACAGATAAATTATCTCATGTGATCTTAAAACTACGTCTTTTTGAGATTAAAAAAAATATTTTTATAATTCTAATTTATTTGAGATTATATTAATATTTATTATTATAAGAATATATTCTCGCGAAACTTTTTTTTTTTTGGATAACAAGAAAGTTTAGGTGGGGTAGTCAGGAAAGACTCCAACCTCTGTGAGGATTTCCGGGATTACATATCACCCACCAAAGAAGCCCTCACATCGGCCAGCGGGGTTCGAACCGCCATCCTTTTGGGACAACAGTGAACCCATAACCAAGTGTGCCAAAACTCTTTGGCATTCTCGCGAAACTTTTGATTCCATTATAACATCTCGCTAGCAAGAACCCTTGTTTTAGAAATCGTTCAATTCTAGACATATCTCGGGTGAAATCATTTTCCTTGATATATAAAAGCACACATGTTAGGAACAAATACATGGTGGCGGGCCCCAGTGGTATATATACACAAATATGTTGTCGTGTCCAAAAAAGGCAAAACCTCATACCCCGAACTTAAGCCAATGCCAACTTACACAAAAAAGTGAAGACATAGACAGTAAGGTGTTGCACTGTTTTTGTGACTTGGAGCTTTCATCAACTGTGCTTCCTGCTCAGCGCAATAACCAGCATTTAAAAGGGAAAGCACCCGAGTTGATTCAACTGGTAAATGTTTGATTACTATACATATAGTTTATCCCTAAAAAAAGGAAAGAAACCATGCTTGTTGACATAATAATATTGTCGAGAGTTATATTTTAGTCATTGATTCTTCCATCGATGCGTTACCTAGAGCCCAAAAGAGAAAACCCCGCACAGAAATAAGGTAGGTATCAAGTCTTTTTCATTCAAACCTTCACCACTTAGATTGTGGAATTGGGTGCGGAAAGAGAAATAAAAAGGGAAAGGCTAAAATCATTGTTATTAGCGAAATTCGAAAAAGGAATAAAATTATGAGCAAAGAAAATAAAAAGTAGAAAAATGGTGTGTGTTTCCATTGGATCCTTTGCCGTTATACTTAAATTAGAGAGGATTGCAATCTTTAAAAGTAATTATTTTTAGGGAACATTATTCTCAATCTTACATAAGATAAGTTTTATCTCCTACACACCCTTCGATAACTCTTCGATAACTGTGTCACCTTTTTCTTTTCTTTTCTTATCTTTTTTCAAGTGGTGGAGCCCACAAATTTATCTCTATAATACGAGATAACTATTTCCTTTAACATGAGGTTAATAAAATCCTATTTTTTAATAGTAAAATCTTAAAGGAAAACTGGTTGAATGAGTGAACATCATTAGATTGCAACTGCATCACCTATGGTTCTATTTTCACTTGCAAATAAGACAGATTCCCATGAGTCTAATTTTTGACATGGATGATTGAACACAATTATACTACTTTCAGAGGACGTCCAACCACGCAACGCCCTACTGAGTCACCGGGTTTTTGCAACCCTAGTGTTTATAATTTATTAGATCGATCAACTTTTTGTATGATTATTGGCTATATGGAGATAAAAGTTAACCCTATTGTTCTATTCCAAATGCTGAAATAATATATTCCAAGTAAGCTCTAGACGGGTATCATCATTTTTTTGGGTCCTTTTTGGTACGTCATCTCTAAGTCATTTTTAGTGTTGTTATTCTATGTCGCGTTCTGTAGGCCAATTTATGATTATGGCCAATTAAATTTTTATTTTTAAATGTATTTAAAAATAATTTATAAAAGATCACTTTATTATTTTGAATGAAATTTTGTTTGGCCATCCATTCTAAAAACAAAATCTGGAAAAATCAAATTTTATGATTACGACAAATTAAAATTTCATTTTTAAATTTTAATAAATTCAAACATCCCCAAATTTATGATTATGGAAAATTGAAAAAAAATGAACATTTTTATAAAAATAATTTATAAAAGTATTTAACTGTATTGAATCAATGGTTAAAATTTGTTGGATATATATAGAATCAATGGTTAAAATTTAGAATGTAACTTAATAACGGATGTCAAATGATGCTGGTCCTTTTTAAAATATTTAACTGTATTATTTTTTTAAGAGAAAAATATTTATGAGGATAATTTTTTAAAAAATAAATATTTAATTTTCTCTTCCTGCGCTACCCTCTGAACATCAGTATCATGAACAACAATTTCAGTGAGAAGTGAAAGAGATAAAATGTTTCAATTTCTCTTTTTCGATAACATCTGTCGTGATTATAGCCCATTTTTACCAAAAGGATTTTGATTAGCTAAGGCGTAGGAGATAATGTTTGTTTTGACTTGGTTGCTCTCCATTCAATTAAAGCAAAAAGTTTATGAATAACCAAAACGAGGAATCATTTTGACTTAGGTTGTAGGGAAAAAATAAAACAAGGAATTGATGGGTGGGGAAAATTGTCCATCTCTGATTGAGTGGTATGCCTTTGAACTAAACTCAGTAATTGGCCCAACTAAGTCTCTAACCCTTTTTTAAACCGTTTGAACTTGTTCATTTGTTGTGGTAGAGAAGTTATATCCATCTTTCACTATTGTCCAAACTCTTAAATCTATGGATTTAAAGAAGATTTGCATCCTAGACTTCCAATAAGGATAATTCGTTCCATTAAAGAAAGGTGGCCTATTAGCTGAACTACCCTATTGAGGCAAATCATTGTTAAAACTAGCCATATTATGAATCTTTATCTCTAGGTGATTAAACCTACAACAAGTTAACCCAAGCTCTGATACCGATTGAAAAGAAAAGATGGCTAAACAATCACACAAAAAGGGGATGAATTGTGTGTTCCTTCTAATTCAAGAAATAATTCAAAAATCAAATTTTTAATAAGTATATCAACAAAAATCAATTTAAATAGATTGTAAACCTATTTCCTAACACAAAATAAAATTAAAATATTCCAAATAACATCAATTCAGAGGCAATATGCAGCAGATCGAATTTGAAAGGAAAATAGAAGAATTTCAATGTTTATGCCCACCCTTTTAAAGAAATCATGCAAGAACGAATTAAAACATAAAAGTAATGATCATAAACCCTAAAACAGATTCAATATGACATATATCAAGAGTCAAAACGAAATTCAATTGATAAAAATCAAAAGAGATAGGTAAGGAAGAATCACATCGGGGTTTATTCTGGTTCATTCTCTAAACCACTTGAGAGCTACGTCCAAACTGATGTCGATCGTTTTCTCTATCATCAAGCTTCCAACAGGTGCTTGAAGAAACCTTTTTACAACTGAAATCTTACAAGACTATGATCACACATTGATCACACTTAACCTAAGCCCTTAGGTTCACTCCAATTGTCTCACCAACAATTACAGCAACACAAAACGTGTAAACAGATTTAGGGTATCCTCCCCTTGTTCTTTTCCAACAGAAAGATTCGAAAAAGATTAAGAAATGAGATAGTAATTGAGATTTTTCTCAAGGATGTGCAAAAGTAAGCCAATATGGGTTCAATTCTGAGATTCTTAAGATTTTGAGTTTTAAAGTATTAAATCGTGTGTTCAGAACCCTAAAGATATGTATTTATAGGTTTCCAATGAGTTAATATCAGTTTATAGCCATTGGACATCAAAATACTTGAATTTCTTCGAGTTTAAGTCACTCATAAGTGAAAGTATTTGATTACTTGTCAGATAGTATTCAAATGCTTTTGCAAACCCAAAAATTATTCAATTACTGTTCATCGAGTATTCGAATACTTCTTCAAAGTACAGAAAGTATTCAATACTTTTGGAAAAGTATTCAATTGCTTTTATGCAGATGACAACAAATAGCTTATTTTTCGAAATTCAATGCATCTTTATGATTTCCAGTGACTTCTAAATGATTCTAAGTTACTTCTAACATATATATGGTCATGTTTCACACTTGCATAACAACTCTTAATGTGTGTGAACATTGTATGCATGATCAAAGTGAATATGTGTCACTTATATAAGTTTATTGTTGATTTTTTCACTTCTCAAGATAAAGCTCAATAAACTCAATCTTATAAGTTCTGTGATTCTAATAAGACTATTAAAAATAGTAAGTACATGAGTCTTCATTGTCTTCATAGTTTGAGTCTTCTAGTACTCCTTTTAGCTTGTAAACTTTGACTTGAGCTTTGACTTTGCATATTTGAGTTTTCTTTTCATGTTTGCACTTTGTTATAGGAATCTTGTACCTTTTAGAATTTATTGTCATGCCTTGTATTGAGAGCATCCTTGTTGAGCTTTGTTATCATCAAAACTTCATTAACATAGTCTTTTTGACCTATGGTTCAACAACAACCGTCCAATTACATTTTATCAATCTGAGATGATTTGTCCTAAAAAATGAATCAACTCCTAAGAAATGGAATGAAATATTAAATTAGAAGAATTAGATGATGGAAATAGAGAAATTCAATTGAGAAGGCATACCTAGAAGACGGTTGCAAAGTTAAAAGCTAAAATAATGAGTTAGAAAAATGAATTGGGAGAAGAAGAAGAAGATAAGCCTCACGAGCAAAATTTTTAATCAAGCAAAATAGATAAAAGGAGCGAGGGAATTTTTTGATTATGGACAATAGATAGAGGGAGTGAACGATTTTGCTACGTTGTTTAATATCTAGCAGATTTAGGGAGTTTTGACACTTTTGCCACATGTTTTGTAAGTATGGCTTAACGATTATGGCTGGAAGTATGCCACGTTTTGCAAGTATGGCTTTTGCCACACTCAGTGATCACGTAATTGCTTGACAGTTATAACTTTGCTCCTCACATACTTTCTTATCATTCTCATCAAAGGAAACCAAATAACAATCATTACATTAGAATTGAAATCTCATGTTATAGAGATAAAAAAACATGTGGGACCCATATGTTAGAAAAAGTTATGAGTAGGACTCACATCAGCACGAAAATTGAAGGGTGTGTAGGAAGATTTCAATTCTCATGTTAAATAAGAATTATAAAACTCATCTTAATTATCCATGTTTGATATAAGATTTTTTAAAAACTTCTCGGGAATGTGATTTTTTTAGAATTTTGTTTTATGTAAAATTTTCTGAAAATACCATTTAAGAATTCCACCCAGGTATGCTTGGATTTCCATGAAAATTAACCCAATATTCTTAAGAACATTTTGGCATACTAAATAATTTTTTAATAACATTCTTATGAAACTCATTTTTTTACCATATTTCTAGAAATCGTGATTTCCGAATAAAAAAAATTGTGTACCACAAGCGCTAGGTGAAAATCATATAACATCGTTCAATTTCATTGTAAAATCAAATTAAAATGGGGAATACAAGAAATTGTGTGCATCCACATACCACCACTACACTGCAACAGAACTGTGTGAAACCTTGAAGTCCGCGGATTGACTTCTTCTAACATCGTTAATCTCAAGCCATTCACCCCTATTGACCCACACCCTGCATCTCCGACAAGCTTGGTTCTTTCTTTTGTTTTCTTTTAACTCTAGTTTTTTGTTTTTTTCTTTTCTTTCTTTTTCTTTTTTAAAAAAGAGAGTAACACACTTCATATTGAGATTCGGCTAAATTAAAGGCATTCGTTTTGGGCATAGCATTTTAGTAGACTTGGGGTGTCTTGTTCCTCTCTTTTTTGGTGGGGTCTTCTTCCTTTTTTATTGGTGAGCTTATGTACATATGGGTAAGCAAAAATGGCTCATTTGCTATAATTTCAAACCCATGCCTCGATAAATAAAAAAAATTCACCAAAAAAAAAAGAATAAATAAAATAGGAAAGTTATTAAAATATAAAAAAATGATTCTAATAAAAAGAAAAGAAAAAAAGAAATAGAGAGACAAAGAGTTAAATAATTTTTTTAACAAAAGTCCATAAAAATATAATAATAGAGATACAGTTGAGATTATTTAGAATTAATATATTTTTGGTTTGATAATATCAACTTTACTTTTTTTTTCTTCTTAATATAATAATTTCATGTTAGTTTTAAAGATATTCTTGCTTATTTATTCCGTGTACATCCCCTTGTCTTTTGGGGGTAAGTGTAAAAATGTTTTTTAATTGTTCAATAAATTTTCTCAAAAGCATTTTTTAATCTATACAATGATAAGTGTCATAAATATAGTAAATATTTGTGTATAGCAATACTATTTTCAGTATTGTGCAATATGGATTTGAACACACGACATCGAGTTTCCAAATGTACGTACCAATACCATAGAATACATAAGAGCGGAAATTCTCCATTTTATTTATTTTATTCTTACTTTACTTTTAGTGGCAAATATTTTTTTATTAATAATTTACGTAATCAACTCAAGATAATATTTTTATGAATGTATCAAATAATTTTTTATGTTTTCTTGTACAGAAATTAATTTGTGAAGTTGGACTTAATTTTCAAATGTTTGCTTTCAGAATAAATTATTTCTTCTAAATTTTTTAATCTAAATAAAATTAGTGAAAATTTTATTTAATTTATAATAAATTTTAGTTGCTTCGCGCATTGTGACTAGAGTTTAGGGTCCTAGCATATATTTTAAGGGTAAACTGTGTATCATTTTAAAGGATGTAAAGTTGTGTCATTTTAAGAGAGAGAAAGAGATAGATAAAGGAGGAGAGAGAGTTGACAAAAAAATAAAGGTGTGGGTCTCACCTCTTTGTGAGAGTGAAAGGATATAAATTGTGTTATTTAAAATGATAAACACTTTTCCCATATTTTAAGTGCGTGTTCAATGACTTTTTTAATAAGATTAGATGGACGCAGAAAATTGATTATTTTTACGAGAGAATCTATTTCCTAACTTGTAGCGCCTTTTGATATGGCATTCTTTATCAAATGATAAGTAAATTTGCAGTAACCTGGGTTGGTAAAACGGGTCAATCCGACTTAAACCGACTCAATCCGTATGCAACTCAAAAAAAATAAGTATAGTTAGGGTTTGCTAAAAAAAATGAGTTAGAAAATATGGCTCGTGGGTTGGCTCAAAAATGACTCGCGGGGGCTCATTTTTAGCCTATTTAAATGAATATGTAGTATTAATGCATCACCTATGCAACTTCCATAAGCTTAAACAATACAATTATCTTACAGAATAGTTTATGAAAAAAAGCAAAATAGAAAGTTACAGAATGAGAAATAAAAGTAAAATGTTCTAGTTTCAAATTTTCTTCACAACAAATTTGCACCAACATCGAGAAACAACAGAACCACTTACTACCAAGTGAGTAAGATATTTGAACCAAACAGAGCTAGCATAACCTAACAATATAAAAATGGCAGCGATGTGAGAAGATTATTAGGTTTAGAGAAAAAATAAATACGATGACAGAGTGGGTGGGTTTTGTCCACGAACTGACCCGTTTAACTCACGGGTTGACTCATTTTTTTCCGTGCTAGTTCGGGTTAAATTGACAGCTCATTTTTGCCCATCTAACCCGACTCATTTTTAATGAATTACGAGCCAACTCATTTGTCCTTCGCATACCTACTAATTGGTGTACTTGAGATACATTTCCTCTAGCTCCGAAAAAGACATTATATGGACTGGATTAAGAGGGTCAGTCATCTTAAAATTGAAACTCATCTCTTGTCGCAAATATTCACTTATAGCATACCATATCTTAATCGATTGACGTAATTTTTCCACCATATGTACATTTCCATAACGATTTCAAACGGAACAAACAGAGATAGAATCAGAGGAATTCCCTAAATGCCATTCTGGATATTCAACATATTGACTCATTTCTACCAACCCTTGTCACCCCCCCGCTTCGATATATGGTACGTGGCCTATTGAAATGGGTCAAGGGGATATTTGATAGTTGCTGGGCTTCAAAGGGTTGAAATATTCAATCAAGTGCCGCTTCCTATGCCTCTTGTCGCTGTCAATAATGAATCATACAGTATCATTTTCATATTTTGCAATAGAGCTCGGGGACCATATTCTAAAACTTGATCGTGAAAGCAACCAATTGTCGTGTCCAATACGAATACTCTCCCCTTTCATAATCCTCCAAATACCACCCAAATTACATGCTTCTCAATATGTATCTTGAATTGTAACCCGCAGGGGTCTATAGAAATTTGATTTTAGAAAAATGTTTTGCCCACAAAACTTTTGCGACGAGTGTCTCCAGATTTTTAATTGTAAAAAAGAGTCAATTCGTCCCGTTAGGTTTTTTAGGGTCAAAAAAGCCTCTGGGAAAAATGACTCAATTAAAAATCTACAAGGGCCAAAAATCCTTATGGGTTAGGTTGGTTAGCTATGTGGTTATTCAAAATTATAATTTTTAAAAAAATTATTTATTTATCAAATTCAATGCATTCAAAAAAAAATTAATAAATAATTATTTAATATTTTCATAAAATATTCTTAAAGAAATTAAATTTTTTTCAATTAAATTTTTTTTAATAGATTAATATTTTCACAAAAATATACGAATAAAAATATAAGTATAATTTTAATTATTTTATCAATAATTCTTGAAAATCTTTTTTTATATTAAAATTATTAAAGTTCTCGCTTCTTATTATATTTTAGAATAATAATATTTATTATTTTTTTGTTTTGATAAACAATAATATTTATTATTAAGTAATACATATACTGATGAGTTTTATTATTCAATAAAATTTTTAGTATAGGTAAAAAATTTAACGGTTTAATTTTTCGGTAAAAAATAATTAAATAACACTTTATATAACACTCTCAACTCTTTTACCGTAACAAATCGAGTGATGCCGAAATTTTAAATAATTTTTCATAATTTAATTTCTTTACTTTACTTTCATACTTTTAACATTTTTTTATGGGAGAGGTTATACTTACAACATTTTCCTTTACAACCTCTTACAACCAATATTTTAACCGTTGATTTCCGCAAATCAACAGTTAAGATTTATTGCGAATTAATAATTAATTAATAAATTTTATTGGCGAAAATCTTAACCGTTGATTGACGGAAATCAACGATTAAGATATTGGTTGTAAGAGGTTGTAAAGGAAAATATGTTGTAAGTATAACCTTCCCCTTTTTTATTTACATAAACTTTTAACAATCTTAAAAGTATAAAAGGGTGTTCGTAACTATAGAAACTATTTTTGTGTTGCTATAATTTTATAGATAGATAACATTTAATTGAAGATTAGTTAAATTATTAAAAAAATTGGAAACATAAAAATTCTATTAATTTTTTTAAAATTATATGAAACTGTTTAAATTTAATTAAATTGCAAAGTAAATTACCTATTTTGACACCTCTATTTAATAATATGCCACTGCCACTATTTTTAGTAAGAGGAAGCCTAAAAACCGCAATCAGGCTTCAGGTAGTGGTGGGAACGCTGGGAGGAGAGAAATGGCTAGAGGAACTCCGGTGGTGGCTAAGGGCCAACAACGACCAACCTCCGGTAAGGAGTACCATGTGGCCGGTGGCGGGAGCCAGAATCTGGAAGCAGGAGCAGTGGCTCAGAGTCAGACGAACGTAGCGCAAAAGATCCCGTTTAAGGAATATGATCCTAAGTTGACTTTGAAGACCAGAACAGGTCTGTTACACGGGAATGGAAATTCCTCGGCTACTGGTATTGTGATAAAGGGTGTAAACACAAGGGTCCAAGGGGATTCTGACACGCTAGTGGCGAGTAGCATGCAGGAAAATAAACAAACAGAAGGAAAAGTTGTTTCCGAAAAGAAACCTCCTGATGCTGTACAATTGCTGCAATACTTGGAGAAAAGCCATCCTGAGGCGTTTCGCTCAGCTAATGAAGCCCTGGGGAGTGGGCCCACTTTTCTGAAATGACAGAGTCCTTGCTCTTTCTGTTATTTCAGTTATTTAGGTTTGTCTTTTTTTTGGGTTATTATGAATATGTGCACTTGGAATTGTCGTGGTGCCAATAAGAAGGGTTTTACTCTATTTATTAAAGATATGAGTAAGAAATACAACATCAAAGTGCTTGTCCTCTCCGAGGTTCGTATTAGTGGGGGTAAAGCGGATAATAAAATCAAACGGATGGGTTTTGATGGGTACCTCATGCAGAACGCAGTGGGGTTCTCAGGGGGGATTTGGTTGCTGTGGGATAAGAGAGAGGTTGATATCAACCTCCTTGCATCTCACCACCAATTCATGCATGTTAGTCTCAAATGGGAATCTAGTAGGAGGGAGGAAATAATCACCTTTGTGTATGGTAGTCCAAGGAGAATTGCCAGAAGACTCCTTTGGGAGGAGATATCTAATTTAAGCCAGGGTATTCACAAACCATGGTTGATTATGGGAGACTTCAATGCCATTAGTCATGCCCATGAGAAGAAAGGTGGTGCTTTGGCCTGTCAAGGGAGCATCAGAGAATTCAATGAGTGCCTGAACAAGTGTGATCTCAGTGATATTGGGTATAAGGGGCCTCCTTTCACTTGGCGAAGAGGAAATCTTTGTGAACGCCTGGATAGGGCAGTAGCGAATGAGAAGTGGGTGCTTGCTTTCCATAATAGATATATCACCCATCTCCCGTTTTTCAGCTCAGACCATAGACCTATTCTGATGTCGGATGGTGCTGGGCGTAGACAGGGGGAGAGCAATAAGCCTTTTCGCTTCCTTGCTGCTTGGCTAACTTGCGATGATTTCAATGCTCTTGTCAACAGATGCTGGGAGAATGAGGCTACCTGGCTAACAGCTGCTGGTTGTTTTCAAAGGGAAGCTCAGATGTGGCATAAACTCGTTTTCCAGGAAGCTATTCGCAAGAAGTTCAGGTTATTGGCTAGAATTGAAGGTCTAGATAGAGAGCTTCAGAATGGACCTAATCACGGTATGGAAGTGTTGCAAGGCAGCCTTTGGGGGGAACTTAACAAGATTTACATCCAAGAAGAATTGAACTGGTTCCAAAGAGCTAGGTGTAAATGGCTAGTTGATGGTGACCGGAACACAAAATTCTACCATGCCTCAACAATTGCTCGAAAAAGACATAATAAGATTGTCATGCTGATGGATGAAAATGAGATTTGGATTGATGATCCGGAGGAGCTGAAAACTATGGTGATCAACTATTTTAGAAGGCTGTACACGAAGGAAGGAGTCCCCCTTGAGCAGTTCCCTCTAGCTGGTTGTTACCCTAAAATTACCAGCCCTTCTTTCCATGATATCCATCGTACCCCGTGCAGAAAGGAGATCAAAGAGGTGTTTTTTAGTATGGATGGTTTAAAAGCTCCGGGACCTGACGGGCTGCATGCCCTTTTCTTTCAATCTCAATGGCAGTATGTGGAGAATTCTGTTGTGAGGCTTGTGGAAGATGTTTTCAGCAATCCTGGAAGTATTGGCCACATTAACCAATCTCTCATCTGTTTGATCCCTAAAGAGGATAAACCGGATTCGATCAAGAAGCTGAGGCCTATAAGCCTGTGCAATGTGGTTTTCAAAGCCATATCCAAGATTATAGCTAACAGGTTGAAGCCTCATCTTAGCTCCTTAATCTTGCCAAATCAATCCAGTTTTATCAAAGGGAGGCATAGCAGTGATAATATAATCATTGCATAAGAAATCATGCATTCCATGAAGATGAAGAAGGGTAAGGTGGGCTGGATGGCTATTAAAGTAGATCTTGAAAAGGCCTACGATAGGGTGGATTGGGATTTTCTTAGAGAATAATCCTTACATGAGGCTGGCCTTCACCCCAAATCGGTTGAGCTGATCATGGAAGGAGTTTCCTCAGCAACGATGAGCATTCTTTGGGAAGGAAACAAGACAGATGAATTTAACACTAGCAGGGGCATTAGACAAGGGGACCCTTTGTCTCCCTACCTCTTTGTGATCTGTGTTGAGAGGCTGGCTCACCTGATCATCGAAGCAACTAATAGGAAGAAGTGGAAACCGGTTGTGTTAGGAAAGAAAGGTCCCCCCATAACTCATCTTTTCTTTGCAGATGATTTACTCCTCTTTGCAGAAGCAACGTTGGAACAAGCTCAGATCATTAACAACGTGCTGAAATGTTTCTGCAATGCATCTGGCCAGAAAGTGAGCAAAGATAAAACCAAAATATTTTTTTCTGGGAATGTGAATCACAACAGAGCCACCCAGATTGCTGAGCACATGGATTTCTCCATAGCTGCAGACCTGGGGAAGTACCTGGGAATTCCTTTGATGACTGAAAGAGTTTGCTCCACTACCTTTAAGTTTGTGCTCCAAAGGCTTGACAGTAAGCTTAACAACTGGAATAAGAGTGCTCTCTCTCTCGCGGGAAGGGCAACTCTTGTCCAATCTGTCTTGGCTGCAACACCTTCGTACACTATGCAGACTTGCTACCTTCCTGTTAGTACTTGCAGCATCATTGAGAGGAAGTCGAGGGATTTCCTGTGGGGATCTACAGCTGCTAAAAGGAAGATGCATCTGGTTGCTTGGGAGAAAGTCTGTTATCCCAAGAGGAATGGAGGTATGGGTCTTAGGAGAATCAAAGAGACCAACCAAGCCTTCATAATGAAGGTTGGCCATGGAATTCTCACTCATAGAGAGAGTCTCTGGGCTCAAGTGTTGTGTAATAAGTATAGGCTGAGGGATGATCTAATCCCAGACCTGAAAAAGTCAAGTCATGCATCCAACCTGTGGAGGGGCATCATGAAAGTTTGGCCAAAAGTGGCCCAAGGGTCTAGGATTCAACTGGGTAATGGGCTTGATACCAATTTTTGCAGGGATAATTGGTTGCCAGAAATTGGCAAAGTTAAACTGTTGCATAATGAAGATTTAACCGAGGAGGTTCAGGATTGGAAGGTTCAGAATCTGGTGAATTTGGAGGGAGAGTGGGATTGGGAAGTCCTGGAGAAGTTAGTGACACATGACACTTGTGCTGCAATTGCCAGTATTATGCCTCCTCGTGCTGATCAAGGTAAGGATACGGTTATCTGGTGCCACACAAATGATGGGAAGTTTTCAACCAAATCAGCGTATCAGTTTTTAAGGGAGGAGAGTAGGAGTTGTGTGGTTGAGCCTTCCTCTTGTGCCTGGAACTGGAGAGGTCCAAAAAGAATTCAAATGTTCCTTTGGATGGTGTTTAACAGCTACTTGATGACAAATGTAAAGAGAACGCAAAGACATCTAGCTGACAATGCTCTTTGCCCTATCTGTAGTAATGCTGCTGAAGATACGTTGCATGTTTTAAGAGACTGCAGCTGGAGCAGGCTGTTGTGGACTGCGATGGATGTGGAAAGTTGGTGGCCTGAGTTTTTCAATGAGCCTCTAACGGCGTGGATGAATACGAACCTCAAGTGTAGGGGTAAAATCCAACATTACGATTGGGATAAACTTTTTGGAACAACTTGCTGGCTGATCTGGAAAGCTAGGAATAATCTTGTGTTTGAGAAGAAGGAGGTTAATCACCTAGCTACTATTAGGAGGGCTAAGGCTTTCGTCTCCCAGTGTGATGAGGCTAATAGGATTCTCAGTCAACATGGTCTTCAAAGGAGGGCTAAGACGGAGAGATTTATATGCTGGAAATTTCCAGAGGAAGGCTGGTGTAAGGTTAATGTTGATGGGTCTAGTAGGGATAGAGGAAACAAGTCCAGCTGCGGTGGTGTGATCAGGGATGCAACTGGCAACTGGATTATGGGATTTTGCAGGAACCTTGGGATGGGATCATCTACAAGAGCGGAGCTATGGGGCCTTCTTTGTGGGCTGGAAACTGCCTGGACACTGGGGATCAGGAAATTATGGATAGAGGGGGATTCCCAAGTTGCCATTCTTCTCGTTCATAAGGGTTGTGAGAATCAGCACCCTCTTGCATCGCTGGTTAATAGAATTAGGGAGAGGTTGAGATGTCATTGGAGGACAGAGTTAACACACACTCTCAGGGAGGGAAACATGGTGGCAGATAAGTTAGCGGACATGGGGCACTCTTGCTCTGATTGGGGTTTGCATATCTTTAATGAGGTTCCCCATGAATGCAAAGTTTTGCTAGGAAGGGACTTGATGGGCATCACTAGCCCGCGATTGTGCTGTGATTTGTAGTTTGTTTTTCTTTTTCCTTTAATGTTTTCAAAAAAAAAAGCATTCAAAAATTGGGGAAACCCAAAGCTCCATCCTCCTTCGGACACGTAGAGGGGACCATTTCATCTAGTGGATTTTACGCTCTTCATTTTTCATCGCACCAAAAATTGTCGATCATTGCTTCAATGTAAGGTATACAAGGACTTTGGCCAAAAAAAAAAAAAAAGACCCATGTGGATTGTGCCACCGATTTTATGAAAACTTCATTTCCAAATTCGAAATCAAATATATATATATATATATATATATATATATATATATATATAGAGGTAGGATCTTTTGACATTGGTGTCAAATCCTCTTCTGAGAGTCGTTAGATAAAAAAAGATCAATGACTCTGATTTGTAAGCATGTGATAACACCACCAAGTGTGCGATGGAGTTTCAGTTAAGGATCCATCGGTATGGAAGCTGGCTTTGCTGCTGTTAGTCTAGTATTAGATAAGAGTTCAAGGGTATATTTTCTCTGATTTAAGAGAATACCATGTGATGATCGAGTAGCTTCCAAACCCAAGAAGAAACGAAGAGTACCTAGATCTTTTATTTTGAACCTGTTATCAAGGAACTCTTTTACTCTCTTGATTTCATCAATGTTAATGCCTGTTAGGACAATGTCATCGACATAAACAAGTAGAGCAGTGAAGGAAGAATCAGTTTTCTTAGTGAACAATGAAAAATCAACCGAAGATTGAACGTAACCGATTGAAACCAAGGCAGTGGATAACTTGGAATACCATTGTCTACTAGCTTGTTTGAGTCCATACAAGGACTTTTGTAATTTGCATACTTTTGATGGATCAGAACAAGGAATGCCTAGAGGAAGGGCCATGTGGACTTCTTCATGCAAGTCACCATGTAAAAAGGCATTATTAACATCCAATTGTTCTAGATGCCAATTCATAGTAGCAGCAAGGGAGAGGAGCAAACAGAATGTTGTTAGCTTGGCAACAGGGTTGAATGTATCTAGGTAATCAAGACCTTCGGTTTGTGTATAACCTTTAGCCACAAGACGAGCTTTATACCTTTCAATGGTTCCATCTGCATGAAATTTGATTTTGTACACTCACTTACACCCAATTGTGCGTTTACCAGGAGGAAGATTGACAAGAGACCATGTATGGTTATTTTCAAGAGCAGAAATCTCATTCTGCATTGCTTTCTGCCAACAGTCATATTTGGAAGCTTGAGCATATGTTTTTTGTTCTATATGGGAAGAAATGGTTAAGCAAAAATTTCTGTATTTAGGAGAGCCAAAGCTATAGGAAAGAACATCAGAGATAGGATAAGGAATATCTCGAGATAAAGTTGAGTTACCTGAATAAGATGACTGATTGATAGATGTGGTTTATAGATTACAGTGATAATTGTGCAAATAAGAGGGTGTGTGTCTGTTTCTTTGGGATCTTCTTGGAGCATCTGTAAGTTGTGATAAGGCTGGTTACTGTTAATGATTATTTTGAATTGGTGAAGGTAATAGGGGATCAGGGTGGTTTGGTATGGGAACATAATCGGGATAATTGGGTGAGGGATTTTCGGGTAAAGGTGTGGATTTATCAGAATTGTGAATATTAGTGTTGGTAGCAAAAGGGAAATGTCTTTCAAAAAATATAACATTTCTGGAAACAAATATCTTTCGGGATTGTATATCAATGAGGATATAACCTTTGATTCCTTCTTGATATCCAAGGAACATGGCTTTGGTGGCTCTAGGTGAAAATTTTTGTCGGTTAGCCTTAAGAGTGGTAGCATAACATAGGCATCCGAATATTTTGAGATGATCAAATGTGGGAGATTGGTTGTAGAGTCTTTGGTATGGGGTATCATTGTTTAGTGTAGGGGTGGAGAGTCTGTTTATGATATGAAGAGCTTGAGTAATGGCAAATGACCAAAATTGGAGGGGAATATTTGATTGAAAGGTAAGGGCTCGGGCTATATTTAATATATGTTTGTGTTTTCTTTCAACAATGCCATTTTGTTGTGGATTTTCTACACAATTTTTCTGGTGCAAAATTCGTGCATTGCAAACTCAGGACCATTGTCACTTCGTATGCATTTTATAGTGGTTTGAACTTGGTTCTCAATGAATTGAATGAATTCTTTAAGTTTATTTCTAGCTTCAACTTTGATTTTAAGAAGAATGGTCCAAGTGAATCTTGAGTAATCTTCGACTATTGTTAGGAAGTATCTGAAACCTTGAATTGAAGGTAAGGAATATGGGCCCCATATATCAACATGTAGAAGTTGAAATATCTTATCTGTTTTTATGGAGCTTAAAGGATATGGTACATTATGCTGTTTTGCTAAGTGACATACATCACATGGAGGAATTTCTTTGCAATGAATGAAAGGAAATTTTACTGACATTTGTTTCAATATTGAATGTGATACATGTCCTAATCTAAGATGCCATGATGAAGCATCTTCTTTGACACAATTATTGAACACTGACTTGGTATTAACTACTGTAGAAGGTTGAACAGAGTCTTCTTTATTCATTGGTCCTACTTTTGTATGGAGAGCTTCTTATCACATGTAATCCATCAACTTCATCAGCTGAACCAATCATCATATTCGATGGTATCTGTTTGATAACAAAACATGAATCATGAAATGTTAGATAGCAAGGAATGGTTCGAAGAAGTTTAGTAACAGATACAAGGTTTACTTTGAATGTATGAACATAGAGGATATTGTATAAAATGAGGGTGGAAGAAATATGTACAGTTCCAAAAAACAAGCTAAAGACTGTTAACCATCAGGGAGTGAGATTGATATGGGTGTAATCTTTCTAAAATCAGCAAATTGAGATTTCAAATAAACAATGTGGTCAGTGGCTCTAGTATCAAGAAGCAATCTGCACATTACATTACCTGATGTGTTTACATTCAGAGCTGCTGTTTGTACCAAGTTTGTTGAACTGATAGGTGTCTCCATGGATGTAGGATTGTATTTGTATGAACCATTTAGCAAATTCTGATACTCCTCATGTGAAATGGTAATATTATTTTCTTCCATTCTTTCTGGATCAGGTGTGTCATTGTTGTTGTTGTCTCGTGCAGAAAAGTTTGCAGCATTTCTGGTCCCGTATCCATGTGGAAATCTGTGCTTCTTGTAGCATGTATCGATGGTGTGGTTTGTTCTCCCACACTGAGTACACATTTTCATATTGCTTCCACGGCCTCTTCCAAAGATGTTGGAATTTCCACGTCCTCTTCCTTGGATATAGTTTCCTCTTCCTTGCATATAGTTTGCATATGTCCCTCTCTTTGAGCATTATCTACTGTGCTGAGGAACACCTTCGAATTAACACTCAATTGATTCAAGCCAGATTCACATTGAATCTGTCTTTCTTGCTGAACGATCAAGGAGAATACTTTATTTATATCTGACATTGGATTGATCATCATCACTTGTGATCTCACATGAGCATACTGCTCATTAAGGCCTTTAAGGAACCTTACTATGTAATCTTGAACTATATACTCACGCATCAGTCTGTATCCATTACATGAACAACGTATTATGCAACTACATGATGGTGATGGCCTCAAATTGTCAAGCTCATCCCACATGATTTTTAATTCCGTAAAGTAATCAGTTACAGATTTCTCACCTTGCTGCATATGATACATTTCTTCATGTAGATCAGATATTCTAAAGATATCTGAGTGAGAAAATCGTGCTTTGAGGTCTCTCCACGCATCCTGTGCTGTGTTGATCCAAAGAATGGATCTTGCTATGTTACTATTGATAGAACGAAGAATCCATGATAAAACAATGGTATTGCATCTTTCCCATGCTGGAAAAGTAGGGTCATCAGCATCTGGTTTTTCAATTGTGCCATTGATAAAACCAACTTTATTTTTGGATAAGAGTGCCATGCTGATAGATCAAGCCCAAGAATGGTAATTCGTTGGGTCTAAGGGTGGAGTGAATAACACTCACTACTGGAAAAGTCGCGAATAGCAAGGGAAATTTGCGAGGGAGAAATTCCCTTGCAAATTGCGACGGAATTTGCAAGGGAAAAACAATTGTGAGGGAAAATAGGCAAGATTTTCGTACAACATTGCCGTCGCAGAATCCCTTTCAGTTCGGTCGCAATTTGCAAAGGAAATTTAATCCCTCGCAGGAATCATAAGTCTGTGACAGAAACAGCGAGGGAAAAAATTGGCGTTCCCTTGCAAAATTTAGGATTCGAAAATTACAACCGAAATTTCACAAATTCCCTCGCAATTTGCGAGGAAATATAGTTACTCTCAAATTCTCTCGCAAATCGCGAGGAAATATATTCCCTCTCAAATTCCCTCACAAAATTCAAAAATAATATATAAATCAAAACTAAAAGGGACAAGGGCATAAATTGGTCGCCGCATCATGCGTATGAGAAAAAATCATTAAATATGTCGCCGCATCCTTTATGGCAGACATTGAGTGCATGTAGTGACAGTAGTGGCTATGTCAGCTAGTCATATGAAAGATAAGACTTTGTTGATATTTAAGGTGTGTGTAAAAATTGTTCAATAGTGAGAAGCAGAGAAAAATGTCTGAAAGATTCATGTTCCAACCGCACCCTCGTCGTCATCACTGTACAAATTAAATGAAAAGTGACACATGCTTTCGATGCCACCAAAAAGGGCATTGGTCTTTGTAGTTGGGCTTCAACCACTTAATTAAAAGTCAAGTCCAGCCTAATAAAGAAAGCTAGGGTTCCCAATTCAAGATGTTCAGCAGCCTTTTGAACGTGCATGAATAGCATTTTGAAGACAAGGGAGTGTGAAAATCAGTCACTATAAGAGAAAATAGAGAGAGCCATTTCAGAAACTTCACAGAAGAATTGAAGAAGGGGCAACCTTCGATCATTCTACGATACATCTTTCATCTACCGTTCGGTCCAGCTGAGATTCTGTTAGTAGCATCACCAGAAATTTGAAACCAACACTACTATGTGTGTACAATTCTACTGCAGGAAACAATCTTGAGAGAATTTTTTTTTTCTTAAGTTCACCATTGGATCGTGCTGAAATACTTTAAGCAAGAGTTACACTCATTATACTTCATATCTAACGGTCAGTTTGTCGATTGGAGCTCACACACACACAAACACACACACAACTTTGAATTTGTGTGAGTAGCATTTTACTGACAAGAATACAAGCGAAATCAATCACAATAAGAGAACAAAGAGAAGAAACCTTCAAAAAATAAGCTAATATAAGAACAAGAATGAACAGTCCTTAATCATTTTTCAATATGTCCTCATCTGCCGTCCGATCGAGCTGAGATTTTGTTGGCATATTCCTGACTCATCATTATTCATATCCAACGGTGGCATTTCTGGTTGGAGGCCTGTAGCATCACGAGAAATTCCAAACCGGAGTGGTTTGTGTGTAGGATTCTATTTTAGGCAGCGATATTGAGAGAATGTTTTTTTCTTAAGTCCACCGTTGGATCGTGCTAAATTACTTTAAGTAAGGGTTGCATTCATTATACTTTATATCTAACAGTCATTTTTTCGATTGGAGCTCTGAAGATTCTTGCAACTGAAATATATAGAGGATGACAGTATTCTTACTCTATTTTGGGCAGTAAGATTCCAAGGGGAATATCTTTTTGCTCAACCATTTGATTGTCCTCAATATTAGTTAGTATCCTCCTATCTACGTAATTAATCTGGCCGTTGTGATTTTGAAGTTATTACTTTTGGTAGTTGGAATACATATTAGTTAGTGTCCTCCTATCTTTAAGATAATAGGGAAGGGAACAATCAAAGCCGAGTATTATAAATAATTGAATATAAAATTAATAATATAAATAAGAAAAAGGTAATTAAAAGAAAAAAGAAACAAATACGTAACTTTATCGTAAAAAAAATTTAATAATTAAAATTTTAAAAAATGATGATAAGTACTACTAATGAAAAAAGATATGTATAATATTATTATTTTTTGCCATTATTTTAAAATAAATGGATCCTTCTCCTTAGTGTAATTTGTAAAAATTTGTAAAAAAAAGTTTGCAAACGGAGATAAAGTCGTATTTTATACACAAAAAGTATGTTAATAAATATTGGAAATAAAATTTATTATTTTGGAATATTTTAATTAATTGAAATTTCAATTATTATTATACGTTAAAGAAATTATAATTAAAAATTTACATTAAAACATGAAGTATGGTAAAAGTGAAAATAAAAAAAATTAGTTATTAAAATGTAAAGGTATATATGGAAGCAGGATTCGAACTCATCCCTCAAGGGGGCTTTTGATTGTTGTAAACCAATTTGACTACCGGAACATTATAATAAAACATCATATTCTTATTATTTTATTTGTACCTTGTTATCCCTCCCAAATTTTTATAGAATTCCCCTCCCCCTCTTAGGTTTTTAGTTTCCCTCGCAATACCGAGTATTGTTTCCATCTCTTTCGTGCGCTTAACTTTTTCTCACAACCTCCCCCTCTGTTGGTTTGTTCCCTCTCTAGCTAGCTACTGTTGTTGTGTTGAGAACCCGGCGGCCAATAGACGCACACAAGAAAGTAGTCTGTGGGTTGTGAATCCCTCAACATTTTAGTCTCTCTATATCTCATCACTGGTCGCTTCAAACCCTAGGACTGCAAGGTTCGCTACGAATCTCTGTGCCCTTTTGGATTCTCTTTCTTTTGATCCTTCTTTGCTGTCTGTTCCTCCCTATGCAACACTTGCTTTGGGGGTTTTGTTTTGTGTGATCGGATTCTGATGGAGGAGGAATTTGATTTTTGGGATTTTTCAAGTTTCTCTTCACTTTTTTTTTTTTTTTGCTTTTGTTTACAGTATTTTACTTTTTTTTTGGCATTTCTTGTTATGTCATGAAATGATTCAGGAATACCGTGCAACTTTACATTGGTATGACATGAATCACTTATCATTTGTTGCGTCCCTAGATACTTACCATAAACAAGTGAATGGATCTCAATCTATTGGGAAAAAAAGTTGAGGCTTCACTGTTATTATGTATTGTCTATATCATAGAGGATGATTGGATTTTTGTTGTTTGTACTTTAAATGTGTGAATTTTGGTTCAAAAAGGAATGATTTTATGTGGCAGTTCAGAGGTTAACTGCTTGATCTAGTACTACTATTTTTATGTGGTTTCAACTTGTAGTTCACTCCAAACCACAAAGTAGGATAAAGGACTCCTCCCTTGGAAAATATCTGAAGGGTGTAAAACTAGTATACATGTAATAAAATAGCTCAAATTTTCCTTATCTAATCATCTTAATGGATATAGAAAGTAAAATATTCTTACTAGAGTAAGGAAAAAGACGAGAAGTAATGTTCTGGAAATTTGATTTTAGTTAGGCTCTTTTTCTGAAGGAAGATAAATAGCTGCATAATTTTTAGCATACTCGTGTAAGTCCTATTCAAATGTGGTATATTTGTATTATTGTTGTAACAGCCCGTTGTACACCGGTATTGTTAACATTGATTATGATATTAAGCGCAGTTACAATCACAGTGATTGGGTTAATTAATTTACGGGCAACTTTTTTTTTCTTTTATCATATTCCTTTTCATAACAATATCTTTTTCCGTAATCAATTAAGACAACACTATAATTGTAAATGCAATTCGCGGAATCATACACTTTACTAACATCACTAATCTTTCTTTTTATTCAATTCATTTAAACTCACCATCTTACTCTCACATTTTACCATGTTATAGTCCTTTACGTTATCTACGCGTGGTTTCAAACCACGTACCATTTGGAGTTCTACCCACCAAGTTAAGCCCCTTTCTTTTAGTCTAGAAAAACCTGAATTTTCAAAAATTGCACTGTGGTAATCGATTACCAGTGGGTGGTAATCGATTACCACTTGTCAAAAATGAGGCAGTAGCTAAAATTTGACATCCTCTGTTATGGTAATCGATTACCAAGACTGGGTAATCGATTACCTCACTTGGTAATCGATTACCAATCCTCAGTAATCGATTAGATTACCAATCCTCAGTAATCGATTACCAGTGGAGACAGAAGCATATTTTTCGTCCCCTGTTGCATGGTAATCGATTACCATGCTTGGGTAATCGATTACTATGCAGAAAAAGTGACAGAATACAGCATTTTCAACCCAAAAAGAGTTGTGTAATCCATCCCTAACCCCATAGTACTCCACTCAACACACAAACACATTCTAATGTAGGCTCTAGGCCCTTCCATCATGCATTTTCATTCAATCATGCATCATTTACAAAGTCCTATAATGGCCATTTACATACAAATATGGACCATTTTACAACATAATCATCAAGACTTCAAAGGCAATGAATGTGGCAATGGACAAGTCCCATGCTCACTCAAAATATACAATTATTCATGTCATGAATAATAAACCATAAACAAGACTTAGAAAGTAATCATGAACACTACAAAAAGCATGGAAATAACATCATGCAATATGTTCATGACCTAAGTCTCAAAATACTAATGTCATGCTATGTGCACTCCACAGACTCCTCCAAAATGTCATGAAAGCTCCATGCACCCTATGCAATCCACAGTCCACTAAGCGGGCTTCTTGCCCGAAGCTCCTCCCGGCTCATAGTGACTTGAAATGTGGTCCCCCAAACACGGGGTGAGATATACAAATATATCTCAGTAAACCAATGGAGCTAGAGGCTCTCTCCACTCCATGGCTCACTCAATGTGCAAATATGACATCATATAATATGCACGCAATACAATATCACCAACCAACTGGAGACAACCCGAGAACATCCACGCATGGATTTATGTTCAAGGACTCCATCATATAACTCCCGAGACAATCCTGGCGCCTCTCCCATGGTTGAGAAGACTCCATGGCCAACCCAACCGGAACTCCTCATGAGCCCTATCCGGCGGATGTCCCACGTTTGGCTCATCCTGGTGTCGCTCCCAGAGTCGACCCCATGGCATACCCAACTGGCACTCCGTCACGAAATGATCCAGCGGATGTCCAAACCCAACACACGTCAACTGGCCAGTGACCAAACAATCTTCATACAATCCAAGCAATATGGCATACAAGCACATAATCACACAATGCCATAAACACAAAATCCAACCACAACCTTCCACTAGGTGTGGTGGAGCACACAAGGGATTAAACCCAAGTTCCAAGGGTTTACCTCAACACTTAGCAATCCGTTCCAAACGTATGCTCCAATTCAACCTTTCACAATCACGTCCGTGTGAGGCACCCTACAACGATCAACAATTCCACATTACACCAAACCTCAATTTTCATGAAAATTCCTCAAATTTTCCTAAGTTAAAAACCTAACTTTTTCACCAAAAATTATCATAGCATTTCTAGCTTACAAGCATGATTCTAAGGCATTTTCATCTAATAGCATTTTTCCATTTGGGCTCTCTATCATCACACATCTAAAATTAAAGACTTAGAGCATAAATTCCTAGATCTACAAAATCAACCACAAAAATACCACAAGTATACTCACAATCTAGTGTATGAACACCACCAAGGCTCCACCAAGTCAAAGGAAAACCAAAAGCTCCAAGAAACTCCAAGAACACCAATGGGTCAGATCTGTCTTGGCCAAAAAACGCAGCAAGGAGGTGGATTCAAGGCTTGTAAGTGCTACCAATGGATCTAGAAGATTGTTTACAATAGATTTCAACACCAAAATCAAGAGATTTGGTGAAGAAATGAGAAAATGGCAAAGAGATGAAGAAATGGGTGTTTTGGTTGTGAAATGGTGGATTTCACGGGAAGGGAAGGAGAAAAAGAGGGAGGAAGGCGTGGGGAGGGTGTGGGGCCAAGTGGATTTTGGTCCCGCGGTTTCCACACGCGATCTAACTTTAATCCCGATAAAAATTCCGATCATAAATTCTTAATCTACATATTTTTCCAGTCCATGACATATTTTTATTTCTCCAAAATATTGATAAAAATTTCACACCTATCGGTACACTCACACCACAGTATTTAACACTTAAAAATCACTATTCATCAACTTTTCCCAAATTTGCCTATTCACTCAATTTTCCGCCCTGATTCCATTTCCAACATTACTTTTGTTATATGAAATCTCTAACTCAGTATTTATGCCTCAGAATACACGGCTGGTCAATTACCATTTTGACCTTTTTGCCCATTTTGGCCATAATTCACGGATTTTCACTAATCCATCCATTCTAATTTCTCATTATAATATTAAAATACACATTTAAATATTTGAGGTGTTATAATTGTCTTAGTGGTTTGCATATAGACTAATTCTCTTACCTTCAAATAAAGCAAAAGTATTCTAATTCTCTTACCTTTTGTGTGAGTCGAAACGGACCTCGAATTGTGCTTGTCAGGAATGCTGTTATCAACTTACTGTCATCTGTGCTAATAAAATTTCTTAGGTTTAAATCTGGAACAATTTACATGATATATATATATACTTTTTAGTCAGAAAATCATAGATGTTGCTATGGAATTTATATTATTGAACCTCTGACGAGTATATTTTTCCAGCCCAAATCCTGTTTTACTTTTTTTTTTGTAACTTAGTATATGTGATTCAGATATTTTTGAAAAACGGGCAGATGTTTACATTCATGATTCAATTGGGATGTAGTTTACCATTTTTAGGATAAGCTTTTCTGGAGTCGTGTTGTTGTGGGAAAGCTTATTATATTTGTGTTGACCTTGTCATTTGTGCTCGCAGTTGTGCTGCAAATTCCGTGATTTCCATCTTGCTTGATTAGGGGAAAGTTTTGTGATTTATTGTTTTAGTTTGATTGCTAACCTTGCAGTAACTACCAGTAAGATAATCCTGCTATTTTAATAATATTTTTGTTTACAGTATTTTACTTTTTGGGATTTTTGGGATTTTTTTGGGATTTTTGGCTTTTGTTTACAGTATAAAAAATTATATCTAACTTTAATTTTATGTTAATAGCATCTCTTTTCTTTAGTAATTCCAGTTGCTCTTAATTTTACTTCCCTTTCAGTTCCTTTTCCTAGTTTGAACCTTACACTCAGTGGGGGTTATTTATCTTCTTTTCTTTGAGGTTGTGCAATTTTCTTATTACTGGTTGCTCTAATGAGTGATGTAGGAATTATTTGGTTAACATCTTGAGATTACTTACTTGTATGCAACCATGGAGGAGTTAATTTTCTCAAATTTATGGCCATGACTCTCGTAACAATTTTACTCACCTATCATTAATAATAAAACAGTTAAGGAGCCCATGAATATTATCCCTAAGTCAATGGAGTCAGACTCAAATGATGTGACTGATCCATTTCAGGATGATGAGGAACATGAACTGCCTGTAAATGTTGCAGAGGATGATGTGCCAAGCAATCTTTTTGATTTCGCTGGAGAGTTAGAGTTAATTCTTGTTATATTGGACAGTGAGGAATCAGACAATGAAAAACAAGATATTTATTCAGATAGTGAGCCTGAATTCGATGATTATGAGAGTCCAGAGGAAGGTGGGTAAGAAGAATTCGAAGAACAGGAATCGTCTGACTGATTTCAGTTATTCTTTCGCTAAGCTTATCTGTTGTACTAAATAAATAATTTTTATTCACAGGCCACATGTTATATGTATTATACAATTATGTTTTATATTTTTTATCTTTTATGATCTCTGTATGGTGTATGCATACTTATTATATTTATATATATTTTTGCATTATGTTTATAAGTTTTCACATATGGTTCATACGGATGGGCGTACTGGTAGTGCTGGTAATGTCGGTAGAGGTCGAGCTACAGGCCGAGGTGGCAGAGGAGGTAGGACGACATCATCTACCCCCTCTGGTAGAGGTCGTACAGCTTCCTCATCCCTCCCTCCATTTTGGATAGGATCATCACCATCTACCACCGACTCTGTTATGGGAAGTGAAGGTATTCCTCACACTCCCACTGACCCGATGGGGCCGACACAGCAGGTTAAGTAAACCATCATTTTGTGATTTAGATATATATTATAGTTTCTTTTAAGCATCTCTCTACTAACTTTTTTAATGCTTAACATTTTTTCCCTTTTACAGGCTGCATCCCCTGCAAGCGAGGTAGGAGATGCTGCTTCGGCACTTCAGCCAGAGTGGGGGAGGTGTGATCCACAGACTAAACGTATATGGGTTCGTCCTTTAGGCACCACAGAGTAAGTTGTAATTGTTACTAATGATGTACTAATGTGGCTTTTAGCATTGCTCAATCGTTATAATCAAATAAATAGATTTAATATTGTCAGGTTCGAACCTTATGATGAGATCATGAAATTCATTGATAATCAAATATTCCGTAATTTTCAACATGTATGGGGCACCTGGGGAGACGTTCCTAAAGAAACTCGAGATGCTTGGAGGAATGAATTCATGGTAAGTTATGTATATCTCGTTAATGCTAATGTTTTATTACAAAAATGTATACTAACTAGACATTTGTCACCAATTTGTGCGCTAATCGAAAAAATTGACAATTTACAGGATCATTATAGGTGGTTGCCCGAGGATTCCCATAACCTTGAAAGAGCTTGGCATCACAAAGCCACCACAATATTCGCAAATAAAATTGATAAAGTAAGACATGACAAGGGCAAAAATGCATGGTGTAGTGAATCATTAAAAATCCAATTGAAAGAAAAATGGAAAAAATGTCCTAAGTTTCAAAAGAGATCTACTCAAAATAAGGAAAATAGGGCCAAGCAGGACACACCTACATATGCTGGAGGGTCGATTCCAATCAGCAAGCATCGACAAAGGATAGTAAGTATAAATTGTTTTCTAGTCCGGTATTCAACAATTCGTACTTGCAACTAATGAATTAATGATTTTCATTTGTATTTCCAAGAGGCTTCTGGAGAAGTGCCGCCTGAAAAGGTTGATTGGGCTACCTTCGAGCAAACTCATTCCCAGCAGCCTGAAGCTGGTCAAAGGCGGTGGTTAGGCCCCAAAGAGAAGCTAATAGCGGTTTGATCATTTATTATTTGACGTTTGTTTTTTCTATGATGGTTTATGTCATGTTTTACATGTCCATATGTGTGCTGATTTTTCTTTACTTGTAGGAAAATTATCAAAAACTTGAAGAGGAGATGTCCGCACAGGTGGCGATAGACGGTCAATCCAGCTCCTCCTATTCCGATAATGGGAACATGTTGGTTACAGCTGCAGGTGGATTCAACAAGAAAGGAAGGGTGGTCGGGTTAGCAGGATATGCTAGCCGACTGAAGCCTAGTAAGCGGCCATATACCCAGGTTGACGGTGTTTCTGCAGGTAAACTCAATGCATAGTTAATTCTTTTATATTTTCAATCTTTATTCTATTAATATTTCACTTTAAACATTTAACTTACTGTTTTATAATAATGTATTTGCAGATGAGCTTAAAAGGACGAGGGTGTCCCACTCCCAGATTCAGGAGCAATTGCATGCTACGACGGAGGAATTGCATGCTACGAAAGAGCAAGTAACT